>JARVGV010000578.1:24975373-24985764 GCA_031762435.1 Hypsolebias longignatus | reverse complement strand
GTTACCATTTGTCTGTTATTAACATCCCTATTTACAGTAAGTCTGTGTCTCTGTGTTCCTCATTGTCTGGGCAGTATCCTGTCGAAGCTCCATGTTCCTGTCTTTCCTCCATCTCCCCAAGCATTTAATGAAAGTTGGCTGCCCCGCCAGCCTTTTGTTTTTGTTAATACATTTTTTTTTTGGTAAATCTCCAAGCATCCATGGTATGCCTGCATTTGGGTTCAACACATAACCACCAGAACGCAACACTCAACATATTCTGAACACGAACAATCTTGGTTCGAAATTTTGAGTCAACGCTTTGCAAAATATCCAGTGAACAACTGAAGAGATTTTAATGAAACATTCAGGAAATAGTCCCTCTACCCTTTAGAATCAACCCAATTCAAGATGACTAACTTGCCCAGAGTTTCTCAGGTGCAGAGAATTGGGAGGGGATTGTCACAGACCTTCACCCTCTGTCAGAAGGAAACGCCTCCCGTTCATCTATCAGAAACAATAAAGCGCTCGAGGGAGAATAAAGAGCAGTGGATTTAACAAAAATTGGGACTAAATGGATCAACGGTTGACGATGTAGAGAATCATCTTTTCATAAACAAGCTACAGAGTCTAGAACATAAAAACTATAATGATCATTGAGAAAACAGCACAACAAACAGGTTGCCTATAACAAGTCATGCAAAACGTGCTGTCAGACATCGTACAGATGTTGGCAGATGTGTGTTTTCCCACCAGTTTGTCGTGCATGAGCAGACTGATACTGAGGCAGAAAGAAAAAAAGAAGTGATCCGTCTCAAACGGTGAGCGACACACGTTGACATATGGCGCACAGGTAAAGTGGTCCCTGAGGATCTACAACCTGAGGAAGAACCTCGTGCTACAGTTTTAAGAACCACGAGTACAAACTAAACTTCACATAATCTGTTCAAGTTCTCATTCACTGGTATTAAACTCCATGATCAATTTTCTTGAGTGGCGAGGATTCATGGCTGAAGTTCTGTTAGAAACTTAAGGGGTTTGCTGGCACATCTGCAAAGTCTGCTTACCTTTGTTCCAAGTCGTCACTCTTCTCTGAGCTGTCAGTGGAGCTGATGAAGAGGTTAATAAAGCAGCTGAGGGAGCACTGGTACATTGGCTCAATGTTAGCCAGGTCAGCAGCAGCAGGGAGGAACAAAATGGCACAATTCACTGCTTTGGGTTTGTAGCCCATGCGGGTCTTATCAATCTTTCTGCTCGGTCTCCTCGGCCACATCCTGCTTCTCTGTGATTTTATAGACCAGCATTTTGGAGCAGGAGAGAAACCTAATGGTTGTTTTCATCCTCCAGAATGTTGCTCTCAGAGGAGAGCACCTCTGACGTTTTGTCCTCAATCTTGAGCTGTCTAGAAAAAAAAAATCTACCGTGTTTTTCAGCCTATAAGTCGCAGATTTTTTTTTTGCATAATTTAATGCCATGTGACTTATACACCGAAGCAACTTATTTATGTTTTTTTCCATATTTATGAACTAATTTTTGGCTGAAATATGACTGTTTTCATCCATTCTGACTGAAAATAATGAGCACTACCATTTTCAGCCGTTAGATGGCACTCGAGTAATGTGGCATTCTGCTGTGTCATGTAATAGGTAAAAGTGGCTATTAATGACACAATCAGCTTGCCATAGAGTGCCACCTTTGTCCAGCTCGCCAGGAGCAACCGTCAAAGCAGCTTCATTTTGCTGCACTGCTCCGGCAAAAAGCAGCTAATTTGACCATTAAAGTGCATTTATCAAGTAAAAGTTAGACTGAGACACACCTTTGCTATAAAGTCAAGCAAAATTGTTTTAGGCATTTAGCTTGTTAAATTTTGAAAAAATGTGCAGCGAGTCGTCCCCCTGCGCATTCCCGTTTAAGCGTATCGGTTTTTGAAAATGCTGTTGATTTGACCGTCAAAGTGCATTTATTAAGCAAAAGTTTAACTGTGACACATGTTTACTATAGTTTTCAGCAAACAAATGATTGTTTTAAAGTGTTAATCTTGTAAAATTCTTGCTAAAGTCCTCCTATGCACGCTCCCACGGCCGCCATTTGGCAGCCAATTGATTTTTGGCACAACTCCGGCCCAGTGGCTTCAGCAGTGGCACGTAACAAATGCGATGTGTCGGTCATGATGCGTGATAGACTTACACAGCAAAGCTACGTATTTATAGATTTTTCTCCTTTATTAGACATTTTGGACTGATGTGACTTATAGGGCAGTGTGACACGTATGGCGGAAAATGCGGTAAGTCCAATTTAACAAAACCACAGTTTTTGGGTCCTCTTTAGCTGATTGGTTGAACTGGCCTGTTCGGTGGAACTGTACCTTTTGGTTTTCTGCACCTCTTCCAGGTCGGGCGTCTCTCAATCCACCACAATGTCCAGCGGCTGATCCTTCATGTCTTCAGCGGGAGTGATATTGACATTTACTAAAGTCACCTGCAAACATGCACAAACCAGTTGGAACAGCCACAGAATGACATTTAAATACACTAATATTAGAAATAAATGTGATCCCAACATTTTAGTGTTTTACTTAATGGTTGTTTTTGTTGTTCAAAACACACATTGTCTTAAAAAAAAAAAAAAAAGAGTATCTGAATTTAGTGCATACTTAAATCTGTATCTCACTGGTTGGACACACAAAACTGCAATAAAATACACAACTTTGCACTTGGAGTCACACTGAGTTTGTGCTTATGACGTGTTTGCAAATGTACGTAAATCCCCAACTTCCTACAAAAGACGTGCGAATTGGTTTGTAAGAATTAAGTCACAATGAGTCTCAAGCGTATTTGAACACAATTCATTCTCTTGTATCTTCAACGAATCACAAGGTCCTTTCATAAGTTAGTTGTCTCACATTCAATGCACTTTCTGACTCAGAAACTAAATTAAGATGGGTTCAAGATGGAGTCCAATTTAAAGAAGATAAATGTGGTGGGCCGGCGGTCTGTCCGGGGTGTACCCTGCCTGTGAAAGGCAGCAGCTCCCTGTAACCCTGCATGGAAAAGCAGGTGGGTAGAAGATGGATGAAGGAAATCATTCAGGGGGAATATTACCTGGTGAGCTGAGTGAAAGCTTTAGCTTCGATTCTGCACAAACAGGAGGAGTAACGGGGAGAGCACTGGTGGTGACAACATGAAGCTCTGAAGCTGTTTCCTGCCAGAACAACCTGCACACTTCGCCGTGGAGACTGAATAATCACATCAAAAGAATACCCCGTATTTCTTTTACGAATCAGCTTCAACTTAGACACAACTGGGTGCACCGACTGGACACATTAATAAAAGCAGCCTGGATATTTTTCATGATTTAAATTTCTTTATGTATGTTGCGTTGCTTTACTTAAAGAAACAAGCGCTGCACCGATGTCACTGAGGGGTTTGAACAGTGAATGTTTGCAGTTTGTCTGGTGAGTGTTTTTCTGGACAATTGAACAGGAAGTGTAAGTAAACCTGCATGTTTTTGGTGCAAGATCGTCAAGTGAGTAGGAGTTCCACTGGGAGGAGAACAGAGGGAATTGTTTGTTGGTTTGATTTCTTGTCCGAGGCAGCGTAGAGTGATTGATCCTGAAGATCTATCCATCCATTTTCTTCCACTTATCAGGGGTCGGGTCGCGGGGGTATTAACCGAAGTAGGGAGGTCCAGACTTCCCTCTCCCCAGCCACTTGGTCCAGCTCCTCCAGGGGAATCCCAAGTTGTTCCCAGGCCAGCGAAGAAACATAGTCCCTCCAGTGTGTCCTGGGTCTTCCTCTGGGTCTCCTCCCAGTGGGACGTGCCCGGAACACCTCACCAGGGAGGCGCCCAGGAAGCATCCTAACCAGATGCCCAAGCCACCTCAACTGGCTCCTTTCGATGTGTAGAAGCAGCGGCTCTACTCTGAGTCCTTCCCGGATGACCGAGCTTCTCACCCTATCTCAAAGGGAGAGCCCAGACACCCTGCAGAAGAAATCCATTTTGACCGCCTGTATCCATAATCTCGTTCTTTCAGTCACAATCCAAAGCTCATGACCATAGATGAGGGTGGAAACGTAGATCGACTGGTAAATTGAGAGCTTCGCCTTTTGACTCGGCTCTCTCTTCACCACGACAGACCGGTACAGCACCCACTTCACTGCTGACGCTGCACCTATCCGCCTATCGATCTCAGGCTCCTTTTTTCCCTCATTTGTGAACAAGATCCCAAGATACTTAAACTCCTCCACTTGGGGCAGGACCTCCTCCCTGACCCAGAGAGGGCACTCTACCCTTTTCCGGAACAGGTACGTTCTAATCGCTGATAATACAGTCAGGGGGTTAGGTTAAGGGTCTGTGATAAGGGGCTTACATTTAAGGTCAGTGTTCTGGGGAAGGTGTAAGGTTAGGTTTAGAAAAAGAGTTAAATAAAGCTAACAAAAAAAGTTGTTACACATGGATGAAGCTGCATATTATCAGCAATAAGAACCGTTAAACCTACTAGGAGGTAGGAGCAGTGATGTGGTCTACGCAATACACAGGTATATGGAGAATACCCACTAGAAAAGCTTAAGAATTTCAGTACACACACTGAAAAGTGCCCAATGATACATGTCATATCATTAGGCATGTGTCATTGATACGTTAAATGGCTGCTAAACGCTTCTGTAACAATTTATCTGTAAACAGCGCTTGTTTATTACATTTGCTTATCCAACAAATTATTGTATGATTCTGAACTTACAAATACTTGAACATGTTTTGCTTTGATACTGTTTTACAAATTCTATATGTTTTTAATACAATGACAACTGTTGTATAAAGTTTGTTGTACATTTATTCAAATATAAGCATTATAGAAATTTGGAAATGTTCAACATACTTAAAAATCAAAATAAATTGACAATTGCTTTGTACTAACAAGTGTACTTTGGTTTCTAAGCACCCACTACAAAAATGTAGACTACACCACTGGGTAGGAGGGACAGTCTGAACTATGGCGATGAAAACAACTAATAACGGCCATTTAATGGGCTGATAACATTTGAAGCCGCCATTGGGTCTTAAAACAACAAATTTGTTGTTATTGAGAATATTTACGGAAAATGGTTGTCAGTCGCAAACTGCTCTTATCAAGAGATTAAAAACAGTAGTTGTAAAGGAAAAAAATAAGATAAGTGCTGTTTAAGCTTTTGTCAAATGGCTCTTTATCAATGTCTGCATACCTCAACAAGCAAAGGTTGGAGTCATTAAAATCTGAGGGTTTTTTTTTTTTGTGTGTGTGACTTGAACAACAAAACGGTTTGAAAACACTGATTTTAACAACCAATCCATATTAAGATTTTTCTACTTACGGTATTGTGTTTTAAAATGTCTAAAGCCACAGCGTGCAACATTTTAAGTTTATGACTTGGTCACTTTTTTGATTTAATCATCCATTAATCCAGTTTCTCATCCTGTTTCCACTTTGTAGGGGAGCTGAACTACCAGGCTCAGTCTCCTGATGAAGGAGCTCTGGTGACGGCAGCCAGAAACTTTGGGTTTGTGTTCCGCTCTCGCACACCAGAAACCATCACCATCATGGAGATGGGCAGACGAGTCACATATGAACTTCTGGCTGTTCTGGACTTTAACAATGTGCGCAAAAGGATGTCAGTAATTGGTGAGAAGGAGGACGTCTTTGTGTAATCTTATTGAAAAAAAATGTAAAACTTGGGAATTTATCATCTCAGAGAGATTAGTGTTGGATTTTGAGCAGCTGCATTTGTAAATCCTGAAAATATTCTGAACGAAAGCACATTTTCATCAGCAGACATCTTCAATGATGTGACTTTTACTGTTCTGTTCAGTCCGTAGTCCTGAAGGTAAGATGAGCCTGTACTGTAAAGGAGCAGACACCATCATCTATGAAAGATTGCACCCCTCCTGTAACAAACTGATGGAAGTCACCACAGGACACCTCAATGTAAGAGATGCAGCTGCTGCATTTTCATGCTGGATCACTTTATACATATATTTAGATGGAACCTGCTTTGCATGATCCAAACAATACAGGAGTATGCAGGCGATGGCCTCCGCACTCTTGTTCTGGCCTACAAGGACTTGGAGGAGAACTACATGGAGGGGTGGAGACAGCGCCACCATGAGGCCAGCACAGCCATGGAGGGACGAGAGGAGAGGCTGGATGAACTTTATGAAGAGATCGAGAAAGACATGATTGTTGGTTCAATTTCTAAAACCATTGTGGAAGAATATGAATCTGTTAACTGCTTTTTGACACATTTATTGAATATCCTGACTGATCCATTGTTTTATCATGTTTAACAAAAGATATATGATCTAAATCCAGCAGTTTTCTTTGGTTTCCAGCTGCTGGGTGCGACAGCTGTGGAGGACAAGTTGCAGGACGGAGTGCCTCAGACCATCGAACAGCTGGCTAAAGCTGACATCAAAATCTGGGTGTTGACTGGTGATAAACAAGGTGGTCACCACTGTTTATTCTCATCTACATCAAGCTCTTTATTATTTATAAAGTTAAACTGCAATATGTATTCTATGCACTCTTATTGACTCTAAAACATGGAGTCAGTAAACCAGTCTGACCAGTCTCCATGAGGCCAGAACACATTTCTCTTAAGAAGCATCTTCTGTTTGTGTTTTATCTCTCAGTCAGAGTTTATGAAGCTGACCTGATGGTCTCACCTCAGTTTGTGTCATTCTTATTGTTTGAAACAGAGACGGCAGAAAATATTGGCTATTCGTGCAACATGCTCCGAGAAGAGATGAAGGATGTTTTCATTGTGGCTGGAAACACAGCAGAAGGAGTGAAAGAGGAGCTGCAGTAAGTCATGCACTGATACTGTGTCGTGTAGTCTGCTCATCAGAGGATGGTATAGTACAACAAACCAAATAAAAAATAAAAAATAAGAATTAGTTGATGCCCTGATGCATGCTCAATAATCCAGGTAGAAAAATCTAAAAAAGCTAAGTCTTTCGGACGAAAGACGAAACGTTTCTACAATTTTTTTGCTTTGTTTTGTTTTGTTTTTTGAATGTCCAGAGGACCAGACTTAGCTTTTTAAATTAGTTGATGCATTTTTTGAAAGAGAAAAATGTTCATAAATGAAATTGCATCTGTGAATGTGAACCTCCTGTTCTGTTCAGGAATGCGAGAAGGAAAATGTGTCCAGAAGCAGCAGAGGAGCCGTCAGTGATCGAAGCTCGAGCAGGATTGTTTTGGCTCCAGAAGACAAAGACGGTGCAGGACGAGGACGTGGACGGAGACTACGGTCTGGTCATCAACGGACACAGTTTGGTGAGACGCATCACTCTGAGTTTTGGCTAAATCAAAGAACAAATATATTGTTCTTGTGTTGGATTCAAAAGCTGAAAAAGCAAATAATGATTGTTTGATTCTGTCTAATGTGTCAGTCTGTGCTGATTTGACAGTTTACATCAAAGTTATAAAATAAAACAATATTTCAAAACAATTTGCTTTTAGTGGATTTACTGTAGCCCATAACTTTGTGCATTAGTTCTGTGATGATACAAACATCACACAAAACAAGGGTTTTTACAACAAGATTCAAATGTGTTAATTTTAGTGATTTTCATTCTTATGAAATACATGTTGATCCATTGGAGATGCATTTAAATGACTTGATGTCTATATGTTTGTGTACATTTGTGTAAAATCTATTTTAATACATTTCTCTTCAGGCCTTTGCTCTGGAGAAGGACTTGGAGCTGGAGCTGCTGAGAACTGCATGCATGTGTCAGACTGTGATTTGCTGCAGGGTCACTCCTCTGCAGAAAGCCCAGGTGGTCCAGCTGGTCAAGAAATACAAACAGGCTGTCACTCTTGCCATTGGGGATGGAGCCAATGACGTCAGCATGATCAAGGGTAAACTCAGGCGGAGCAGGAAGCACCGGCCTGTTGGTCCATCTGAGAACTAAACCTTGTTCTGTTTGTCCTTTAGCTGCTCACATTGGAGTTGGAATCAGTGGTCAGGAGGGGATGCAGGCAGTTCTCTCCAGTGACTTCTCCTTTGCTCAGTTCCGTTACCTCCAGCGCCTCCTGCTGGTGCACGGTCGCTGGTCCTACCTTCGCATGTGCAAGTTTCTATGCTACTTTTTCTACAAGAACTTCACCTTCACCTTCGTGCACTTCTGGTATGCCTTCTTCTGTGGCTTTTCTGCACAAGTAAGTAATGCATTTTAACATCTTGTACATGTGTTATAAAAGTGTGCATTCCTGGATCTGACTAACTTGCAAACTAACTTGCAAGTTAAATATTTAGCTTGCAAATTAAACATTTATCTTGAACATAAATATTCAGCTTGTAAACCAAATGTTTAGAGTGGAGCTAAATATGTAGCTTGCTAACTAAAAAAAAATAACTTGCATGTTAAGTATTTAGTTTGTAAATTAAATATTTAGCTTGTAAATTATTAGTTTGGAAATATGACATTTATAAATGTATGAATAACATGGTGAAAATATGACTTTGAAAAAAACAACAACACTTTTTTCTTATGAGAGGCTAAATAAACCAAAATACTGCTGTTAATTTTTGACTGTGTCACTTTACAAATGGCACCCCATGATTATTTTCAGTTTGACTCCATCTTTCTCCATTAAAAAATGTAGAATGCTCTTGATTTCAAGTCTAAATGAGTGATGGCAGGATCGAGCAACAGATGGATAAATAAATTGAGGTTTTGTCTACAGTAATGCAGATGTTGCTCCAGTCTATAGAGCTAATGAAAGAGCTAAGCCAAAATGTAAAGCTCTAGCTGTACTTGTCCGTCTAAATTTAAAGTCTGGTCCTGAGGTGTAGATTATGACACAATTTTTTTTACCAGAGACATTCAAACAATCTGACATTTACAATGTGTTTGTTAGACAGTGTACGACGAGTGGTTCATCACGTTGTACAACATGATGTACACGGCTCTTCCCATCCTCAGCTTGTGCCTCTTTGACCAGGTATTATAACGAAGAATCACCGTCCTCAAAATTGTTTTAAAGGGATATCTGGGTAAACATTATCAGTTTTCTAAAGATGTTTCTTGTTCTGTCTGCAGGATGTCAGTGACCGCTGGAGCTTCCAGTATCCTCAGCTCTACTCTCCCGGCCAGCTGAACATGTATTTTAGCAAAAAAGCCTTTGTGCGCTGTATGATGCACAGCTGGTACAGCTCCCTCATCCTCTTCTTCATCCCATGGGCCACCATGCGCGACACAGTTAGAGATGACGGCGGGGATATTGCAGACTATCAGTCCTTTGCTTTACTGGCACAGACTTGTATTCTTGTAGTGGTGAGCGCACAGGTAAAGACATGCAATTTTCATTTCATATTTCAGCATAAAGACAGCAAAGAAATACAAACGTTGAAAAATGACATGTTTTATACATAATGCTTTGTAGTAAAGTTGACTATTAAAGTCCATCTTGAATGTTTCAGCTGTGTCTGGACACACATTACTGGACAACAGTGAATCAGCTGTTTGTGTGGGGCAGCCTGGCGACCTACTTTGCTGTGACTTTCACCATGTACAGCAGCGGCATGTTTCTCATCTTCACATCGGTTTTTCCCTTCATTGGTGAGAGGGTTCAGCATTTTTATTGATGCATAGTGACTCCTAGAAGTCCATTCTGTTCAGTTCTGGAAATTTTGACTCAGGAAACTAGAAATCCTTTCATCAAAGGGATTCCAAGGAACTTCCATCCATTCATTATCTTTACTCACTGCTTCCTTTTTGGGTTGAGGTGGTCACTGGTGACCATGTCCAGCCATCACTGATCGAGAGATAGAGGACACCCTGGACAGGTCTCCAGTCCATCACAGGGACACATAGAGACAAATAACCATACACTCTCTCACTCACACTTAGGGACAATGTAATAATAATAATAATAATAATAATAATAATAATAATAATAATAATAATAATAATAATAATGTGTACCATATGTACTGTCATCATTGTACAGTATGTCCCCATACAATGGTGGAATTGGCTCTCTGCATTTTACCCATCCACCACCAGGTGGAGCAGTGGGCAGCTATTGAAGGTGCCCGGGGAGCAATGGGGGATGAGGTGTCCTGCTCAGAGACACCACGAGATGTGCAATGACTGGAGATCGAACCCAGGACCTTTGGGTCCCGAGTCGGCTGCCCTGCCTCTACCCCATTTCAGCCCATCAGAGTTACTAATCAGCCTAACATGCATGTTTTTAGTCTGTGGAAGAAAACCGGTGTGCCCGAGAAAACCCAAGCATGCACGGAGAAAACATGCAAACTCCAGCAAGAAAGGTCCCGGGCCGGGATTTGAACCGGTGACCTCCTCAGTGAGAGGCAACAGCTCTACCATCTGAGCCAATGTGCCACTCAACGTGTCATTTTTTCATC
>JARVGV010000578.1:24957783-24967982 GCA_031762435.1 Hypsolebias longignatus | reverse complement strand
ACTGAGTATTCTACTTTGAAGAAATAAAGCAAGTTAAAGGGAGTATAACTCTGTGTATTAGTACTATTATACACATACTGTATTTGCAAAGGAAATGGCAGGAAAACAGCTAAAACCAGTAATTTTTTTTGTTGTTGGTATAAGATCCTGTAAAATTCAATTTATTTCAGTTTTGGTCAAAGCTTGAAAGAGCCGCTGCGGGTGGGGACCAAAGAGCCGCATGTGGCTCCAGAGCCGCAGGTTGCAGACCCCTGGGCTAAACTAATAAAACCTTTTTCCTAACATAACTATAAATCCAATAACAGAACTTGTTTTTATTTGGCTCTTAGGTTCCAAAGGCACAAGAAGTTGAGTTGACTGTGAACAATGTTTTGGATGAGAAACTCTCAGAAATGGAGAACAAACTGGATTCAAACAGCCCAACTTGTCTTGAAAATACTCCAGCAAATCAAAACCAGGATGTTGCACACAAAGAAAATCAAACCACCCCAGAAACCATCGACGTGGACTCTTGCTTGGAAGAGCCAGTCGTTTGTATGGCTGGTGTAATCCTCTCTAGCAAGGACGAGACCAAAGAAATGCCCCACAAAGATCAGGTCAAGTTCTCTGATGGCAATAATTGCAGTTCTTCAGAGAATGCAGAACGTGTGCCACAAACTAAAAATGCACATGATCAACAGATGGCTTTGGATCATGTGATTGGCTACTCTACATCAAAGCAGCAAAAAGTCTCAGGTGAGACTATGTTGGGTGCTCGTGATGGCGTTTTGGATGCTAACTGTAGTCCATTTAGTGAGGCGATTGAAAAGGACATTGATGAAGACCATCTGAAGTATCTTACCACAGTCAGTCCAGTCACACTAGAGCATAAAAATCAAGAACGCATGTCTGAACACACAGATGGTCCTTCCTGTAATCAAGAGGATAGCATGCAAGGTGTAACATCTTCCTTTGAAGAATGTGATGGTTCACATGGGATCAGCATTGCTCTCCCATGTCTGAATCAGGTTGAATTGGAAACTTTGCTTGACCAAGGTTTATGTGTTACAGAAGCTGAATTATGTGGGTTTGAGCCAGTTTACTTTCAACAAGAAGTTGCCTTTAACTATGCAGTTTCTCCAAATTTGCCTGAAGTCACTGGTCTTGATGGTCTTGCATTTGAGTCTGGAAGTCTTCAGATGGAGAAAAAGGAAACTGTCGCAGATGTGGTGGTTCCTGAATTAAGTCTGGACGATTTATTGTCTTCCAGAGATGCAGACGTTTGTTCTGTCATGCCTTCCTTTCAACACCAAGAATGCGAACAAGTGCAAACGGAAGATTTTTCAGAAGTTGCCACTGTTCCTGTCCCAGACATGGCTGAGCGCACGACGACGTGCCAAGGTCAGCTGCTGTCTTTTGAGCATGGTGAGCTGACGTGGTCGTCTTCTGGTGTTGGTGAGGAGAGTGGGATTTCAAGCATGACTGTCAGCCCTGATTTGTCTGACATTGGGTGTGACATGACTCCTGCCAGCATGGCGTTCTCTGTAACTGGTCAGTATCCAGTGTCTAAAGAACATGTTGAGGATCAATGGAATTTTCTTGCTGAAGAAGTTAAGTTTGTCAGTAAGGACATTCCAGCAGAAGTACCCCTTGAGTTGTGTCCATCACATGAGCTAGCCCACAGTGAGCACACTAAAGCAAGTGCACTTCCTCCAACAACTGAGATAGATGAGAACTCTAAACAAACAGACCATTTAATAGCGCAGGTTGTGGCCATGGAGGTCTGTTTAATGGATGAGCTTCAGAATGAGATGGACACAAAAGTTGACAAAAGTGAGCAGATAGAAATGGCAGAAAAGGACAAAATGACTGAAATTAACATCATGGAAGCAACTATGGACGCCAACGAGTGGATCACAGATGGTAACCATGAAGTTCCATGGATTAACCTTTCTGTTTCATCTCCCCACAACACACAGACTGCCTCAGTTTCCTCAGGACACCTCAACTCTGTTCCTGTGGATTCCTCTAGTAAAAATGCAGATCCCCTTTTCAAACACTTGAGCATTACGAATGGAAGCAAAGGAAGTGACAAAAAGGTTGTGGCTGTCCAACCCATGCCCCAAAATGTCAAAGTGACCTTCCGCATCCACTATCTAACCAACTCTCCATACCAGAAGGTGGCCGTGACAGGAAACCAACAGGAGCTCGGAAACTGGAAGGGTTTTCTCCCCCTTGAGAAGGCAAAGGACGGGCACTGGTCGGTTGTGGTCAACTTGCCTGCAGAAAGCCACATGGAGTGGAAGTTTGTGGTGGTGAACCAGGGCGAGGTGTGTCGCTGGGAAGAGTGTGGTAACCGCGTACTGGATACGGGCTCTGCAGAAGATCTGCTGGTCCACAAATGGTGGGGGTTCGTGTGAGAAGGCTTGAAGAATGAGCAGTATGGACTGTGCTTTAGGACATGGCCAGGTAATGTCCAGTTTGTTCACTGGACCATCTTAAGTTCTGTGAAGTTTAATTACAGTTGTGATCTGTTGTTGGTGTAAAGTGGGTGACTATGGTTGAAGGGTTTCTACGTGTTGCGCTATAGTTCAGGTGAAATTGTACTATGCTTTAGTGGTGAAATGAACAGGCTCTCATAAACACATTGTAGTGTCAAGCAAAGCAAATTTTTATAACATGTCACTTATACTAATTTTTTTTTATATTTGGGTTGTGTCTTTTGGGGGGTGGGGGGTTGAGCTTACAAAGTAGTGAACAGTTCTAGCTTGTTTAATGTTTCTCTTTATTAATCAACTTTTTTTTTTTTTTTTTAACAAAGTTTAATTTGGAGACATAACCATAAGATTTCCAACAGGACATGTGTCAGACAAAACCACCTTCTGACATGTTTTAGAAGACATTTCTGTTGCCGTCCTTCAGTGGGTGTACTGTAAAGACTGCAAAATCTTTGTGGTTATCTAAAATTATGCAAACTACACCTCCATATTGGGGGAATTTAATGCAAATGTTTGGCTTCGTTATACTGCCCTTGCTGCTTGAAACAATCTAAGCTAAATGCACATGGCTCACTTTCACTACAGCAATAATTAAAGCAATAGTTCTGACTGTGCTTGTATCAGGGGAATTTAAAGTTGTAACCAGTGCCGCATCTTGTCACTACAGCTTTAACGAATTTTCACTTTTGGTCTTAAAATGTCTTAATGTAATTGTTACTACTGAATATTTAAATTAATAAAATGCTATTTTTAATTATGGCTGGATTAATTTTTTTTAAGAAGGGTGCAGTGGTGTCTTTTTGTACTAGGTAAACTGTGCTTGGAAACCAAAGTACACTAACCTTTTCTTAAATTTTATTTAAAGCATATTGAACTTTTCCAACTTTATCTGATACTTGAATGTACAATAGTTGGCTTTGTATTAAAAACGCGTTATAGAATTTATAAAATCGAAGCAAAACATGTTTGAGCGTTGGTACATAGTTGTACAATAATTCGCTGGATAGGTGAATGTAATTAACAATTCCAGATTATTAAAATGTTTAACTGCCGTTTAACGTATCAATGACACGTGCCTAATGTTTCATTGGTCATTTTTAAGTGGGTATCCTGAAATTCTTAACTTTTCTAGTGGGTATACTCCATGTGCCAGAGTATCGCAGACTACACCACTGGGTGTGGTATCTATTTGAAATTAATTTAATGTTGTGCTCCCATCCCTTACAAACGTCTCTTGATGTTGTTGGCAAATGTTAAGCTCTCAGTCTTCTGTTTATCTCTAAACCCTTTGAACATGCAGCCTGTTGGTGTCGAAGCATGATGTGAAGCATGAAGCAAACATGTTCTAAACCTGAGCAAATGTTTGCTGTCAATTTCTGTCACTGATTAACTATTTCAACAGACTAATGCAGATCTAACTAGTCCTGAGGTGATGCTCAATTTCACCCCCCCCCCTCCGCCAAAAAAAAATAAATAAATAAATGAATAAAATAAAGGACAACTGTAGCTTTTGTTTTGAGGCCAGCTCAGTTTGCTCATGGGGAGGGAGGACGTCATTAGCAGACACTCACTCTGCTCAAGGTGATTCTGATTTTTGTTTTAGCAACTAATGAACGTCAAAGCATGAACAGGATGGATGTGCTGTTAATCCTTTCAAATGACCTGAATACCCATTTTAGTCCAAATGTCACACACTATGCAAATCTGCAATTTGCTCATTAACAATAAAATTGAGCATGTTTTGACTAGGTTAAAGTTTACTATTTTTTCCCCCATGGTTCCACATTAAGGTTTGAAGTCAAAATAAATTTCAAAGCACCTTTTTTATTTATTTTTTAAGTCAAATAAATGATTTGACTCAATTTAAAGGTCAATGGGACAATGTGCAGCTGGAAGGCACATGATTCTTGCCATGTTTCACAATGAGTTCACCTCAGGGTGGAGAGCCAAATACAACAAAAGGATTATATGGGGACGATTGGGGTTTTGCCTGGATATTTTGCTGGATAATCCCTTTCAAAGAGAACATTTCAAATAAACTAAAATTAAAGTATTTTAATGGCGAAGGAAAAACTTGTCCTGGAGGAGGCGTTGTTTTGATGAAGTGAAGATGCAGTTTATCCTCCCTGCTGCTAATGTGGCAGTTCTGAGTGTGCATTTTCCAAAGCTGCGGGTAATCTTTTATTTAGACACAGATTACAGCTGACACAGTTTGTGCTCCCTCTCTCTCTGCTCATCTTGTACATTCCTCTTGTGTTGCATGCACAGTTTTCCAAACCTTTAAACTTGTGTGCCTATTGCTTGATCCAAAGGACTTAACAGAGCCATCAGCTTAATCTGAAAACTGCCCCCACAATTCTCTTCACGTCCACGTGTATGCGAGTCAACAAAGCTTTCAAATCAACACCCTCTGATTGATCAGCTGTTTTTGTTGGATGATCTTACTGGAGGGGGATCGTGGGATATAGATGGTGATATATAGCTCTATTCTTACCTGTATTTTAGCCGCTGATGTTTGGCTTTTTGTCAAGGCCACAGAATAAATGGGTCACATTTTACAAAAGAACATTAAGAGAATCAAAGGAAAGTAAAATTTTGACCCTCAAAAGTTGATTTTGTTGGCCTAGTTAGTTATCAAACTTTAATCAGGCACATATTTTAGAACAGTTTGATTTAATGTAATCTCGTGGCAACAGTTTTAGTTGCCATCAGAAGAAATCTTTTAATTTTTTACATAAGCTCAATTCCAGATGGAAAAAAAAAGTCAATTACTTTGTAGACCGCTTGGTCAGATGAGTACTTTATCTGGATTTGTCTTTTAAGTGACCGACGGAGGCTTCATCTGAGTGTTTTGAACTAATTAAAGGCAAATGCATGAAAATATTAACAAGACGGTGTCCTATGCCAATTGTCTCAATGATGGTTCCTTGGGGGGGCCAAGATGGTGTAGAGGCAGGACAGATGGTTTGGGACCTGAGAGACCCAGGATCCCCACTCACTACATACCTTATGGTGTCTTTGGTTAGCACACCTTATCCCCAAATTGCCCCCCGGGCTCTTTCAATAGCTGCCCACTGCACCACCTGGTGGTGGATGGGTTAAATGCAGAGAGTAATTTCGTCCTTGTGTGGCAACATACATTGATGACATTGTGTGACATTATTATTATTATTATTGTTATTATTTACATCACCATCTCAGACCATTTTACTTTTCAGTCCAACTCGGAGCATAAATGGTTTGCTACAAGGAAAGCCTTGTTTTATCTTTCATGGCCTTCTATATGTATTTGGTTAGACTGTAAATGTTACTTTTAGAAAGGAAAACGTGTTCTTGAAACTGAATCCAGTGCAGTTAATAAACTTTAAACAACTGTACAGCAGTGATGCGCCAAGGGACAGGACTCTGTCTGAAACTTGGTAAAGTATTTGAACTTATTACAATTATTGACCAAAAAAAAAAGGCTTCATGGTTTAGCAATTGGGTGCACAGATTTCTAAATGTGGTAAATGAGATTGGTTAATGGAAAAACTACAACTTGTCAACCTCTAACTTTTTCAAAACAGACTTTGAGTAATTTCTCTGCAACAGAACAAGCCATCTCCACAGTTCTCTTTTTTTAAATTTAAGTTTACTGTGAATGTCCTCCCTGTTTTCAGGGTTGCACATTTATTACACAACTGATTAAAACAAAAGATAAATTTAGTTTTTTATATATGTATAGATCCCACGAGGTTGTATGTTGGGAGCTTGGAGATGAGTTGCACAATTTGTGTTCTTTAATTCAGCAGCATTCAAGCAGGTTGTGTTGCACTCATCAGTGCTGAGAGGGATCTGCTTTGTAGCAGAGTATGTGCGTGTAACATCAAAAATGAACAAACTGAAAGCAGATCGTTCAAGCAGCAACATAAAATTATTAACAAGCAAACTATTTTCTCCCGAGAAACAAAAAAAAAAAAAAAAAAAAGTAGGTGTAGTAGCTTGTCAATTTAGTTCTTTTTTAAACTTCTTTAAAAAGATTTCAATTGATCCAAAATGCTTCTGCCAGAGTCTTAACTGGAGTTAGTGGTGAGATCAAGTCTCTCCAGTTTTAGCTTCTCTCCACTGGCTCCCTAGCAAATTCAGAATTGAGTTCAAAATCTTACTTCTAACCTACAAAGCTCCCAACAACCTAGCTCCATCTTATATATGAGATCTTATTGCTCCATATTTTCCAAACAGAGCACTTCAACCTCAGACTGCAGGCTTACTTGTGGTTCCAAAAGCAGATTGGGAGGAACTCCGTAAGGCTGACACATTTTCCAATTTTAAGACTGGGCTTAAGACCTTTTTTATTTTTTTTATTTTTTTATCCTATAGGGTCGGCTTGTCATGTTGTCTTTAGCTTAGACTACTAGAGGACATATTGACCTGTTTTCTTTAAATTAATTGTTAAAATTGAATAGTTTTCATTTGATACTATTTCTATCTTAACATGATTCTTCACCTGCCATTGTGTATCTGTTCCTCTCAAACCCAGCGGGTCAAAGCAGATGGCTGCTTGTCCTGAAGGTTTCTTCCTCGTGAGCGAGTTTTTTCTTTCCACTGTTGCCTTCATGCTTGCTCAAGATGAGAGTTCTGCGATGGAGTTAAACTCAACGCAGTCTGCTCCTCAGACAAATGAAATGACTTCTGTTGTGACTTGGTGCTACATAAATAAACTGAATTGAAATTTTCATGAGGCAGCAAGGACTTAGTCTAACAATAAATGGACATTCATCTTTGAATTAACATTGTTTTGAAGAAAACCATCTTCTGCTGGTCAGTCCATGTCTTTAGCGGTGATGTTGGTCACTGTAAACAGCATGCAGTCGACTCTACACATCGTCACTCCAACTTTAACTGCCATGTGTGAAATTCTCTTCCTCCTGGAGATGAGACTGCTGTCTCTTCTTACTGCCGGTAAGACTGGGCTTCTGCTTTCCTTTGACCTTTGGCCTAAACGGACTGTGTGACACTATCAGGCAGCCTGTATCTGTGGCTGTTTGTTTGGACTTTAACGTGTCCTCGCTGTTTCCAAACCTGCAGTTTATTTACTCTTTAACACCAAATTCATTTTTCACTTCTAGAGCTGTGCAGTGTCAGTATTTTTAAAACAATTCTTGTTATAATGTGCACAACAAGCTGTGCATGACCTTCCTGGCATTTATTCCATGATTAAGAAAATATAAAAACCTGAAACATTTTGTCTCGGTATGATGTGAGGAAAAGGATTACTGTCAAAATGCTTGGTCACATTTTGGGGTGTGCCACACACCCACAGGCTATTTATACAACATGCCAGCCCTCGTTCCTATTCCATACAGTGTGATCAGGCCGTGACCTTCAGCGGAGACTGTGAAGCCTGCTGACGGCGCTGCATGACCATAAAAGAAGGAGCAACGAGTGGGAGTTACAATGGAGGGGAGCAGAGTGATCAGCCGAGATTATAATATATTTATTGAAAGCAAACAAGTTATGAACCCAAATATCAGTGTGCATGTATATTATATTATTTAACATCCAAGTTAGAGCTCACTGTGCTTCCTGATCATATGTGTCTGTACAAGATCTCCGCCACCTGTTCTCATGAAGCAAAATCAAAGCTCTTCTGGATGTGAGCCACGTTGGGCCGGTCTCCACCAGTGAGGTCATCCCTTCGTCGTCTCAGAGGACACTGCAGATGTGGGCTGAATGCAGTTCTGAGCAGAGCTGCATGTGGCGAGGGCGAGGGAGGGGGTGACCGTTGTGTCACTTGAAGCTAAACCCTCCTGTCAGCAAAATATTGGCTAAACAAAGAGCATGAATACTACAACATGAAAACAAGGTTTAAAAATCTTCGTGTAAATGATATTAACTTTGACACATTAATGTAAAAACAACCAGTCAAAATCAATGGATTTGTACAAAAACTATTTTATTGAGTTCTTGCCTTTAAATTAATCCACTTGCTAATTACATGTAGAGTGAAAAATCCTGTAAAATATAAAAGTTACACTTACTGAACGGAGCAAAATCTAACCATTCTAGTTGCACATGTTCAGAGCGATGTCTGTATTTATTATAAAACATCTTTTTTTTTTAATCCCTCCATGGCTGTGATTTCTATGTTGCACTCATTTCTCAAGTCTGAGTTAAAAAATAAAATAAAATAAAATAAAATAAAATTCATCCTCCAGTGTTTTGAGCCGCTGCACATCTAACTCCGTGAGCTCTGTGACTCCTCCGGTTCAGTTATGGTGCGGTACTGCTGCGGTTTATTTTCAGCCAGGGCTGAGTCTGTTTGGGTAAACAGGATGGATCGACCCTTCAGGGGTCTCTTGAGCAGGAACCGCTGAGAGGTGACCAAGTTCCCATAGCCCTGAGAGTGGGAGAAGGCATAACCTGACCGACGGGTGCTGATACGCCTGACAGGTGGACGGCGAGGTGCAGGTGATGGCAGCACCTCCTCTCTCACCATATATCTCACCTTCAGAGGAACAAGAGGGACAAGACTTAAGATTACAGGATTCAATGACGCCTACATGTAATCTCAAGGATTTATAATCAACCGCACTCGTTTCCTCACCTTGTCGTTGATAGTTGGACGAATCTGCAAAAGAATAAAGCGAAGAGCCACCACAGGCAAAATGCAAAGAAGGGAAATCAGGAAGATTGTAAGCCACACATTTGGCTGGTTTAAAGAGTTCCTCGCTGTGCCTAAAATAAAATGATAAAAAATAAATAAAATAAAAAAACACATCAGAACAGAACTCGGGGATTAATTATTGAACATTAATGCTGTCAGGGACTGATTCAGATTCATCATTCAAACATTTGTACAATGAAATAAGCATCTCAATGAATAGGTGTAAGCTGCAGGCAAAGTTTTACATAAAACACACACAGAAACAGCCTGATACCTGTTTCTGTGAGTAGCAAGTTGGCCATCTGGCCCAAAACATTTGCCAGTGGTGTAATATACATGATACTTGGGTATACTGAGTATACCCACTAGAAACACTTAAGAATTTCAGTATACTCACTTAAAAGAGCCCAGTGATACATGACACATCATAAGACACATGTCACTGATACGTTAAACGGCAGTAAAAATGCTTCCGTAACAATCTATCAGTTTGTAGTGCTTTGCTTTGATAGTGTACGTTTTTAATACAAAGCCAACTGTTGTACAAAGTTCGTTGTTCATTTATTCAAATATAAGCATCGGATAAATTTGGAAATGTCCAATATGCTTAAAAATCTAAATAAATTGACGGTTACATCGTACTAACCAGTGTACTTTGGTTTCTAAGCACCGTATACAAAAATGTAGACCACACCACGGTTCTGCACTGATGATCGATTGTTTTAGACGGATGGTTTCCTTTGTGTAAAGCCAGTTACAGGGAATTCCACAGCAGGCTGTCTTGAAACTCATCAATGAGGTGCTGTTTATAAGATATCTTGGTGGCAGGCCTCAGACTGATGAAGTGTTTCAGATGAAAGACAAATCATTTCTCCCACAAAGAAACTGGCCACATGACATGATTTAACCTTTTTTGTGAGTGAGAAAAAGCAAAATGTCCTCATATAAAGAAAATGTAATTAGGTTTCATTGAAATGTATAAAACTCCACTCAGTGACACCAGTGGTTCAATTTGCCATTTTAATGTAAAGTAACCAAAATGGAAGCTCAAATATATTTTTTTTTTGGAGTGGGTG
>JARVGV010000578.1:24913759-24926722 GCA_031762435.1 Hypsolebias longignatus | reverse complement strand
TGCCAAATCTTTGGGCGACTAGGTCGCTGTGGTGACCCCTAACGAAGGTAGAAAGCCGGAAAAAAAAAAAAAAAATCAACTTGTGTGTGCGCTCACATATAGGGAGACTGGAACCCCTTCATGGAGCATATTAATCACTTTTTCCCCTTTGTTTAATGTTTTTATATCACCATTTTACTTTATTAAACACAATTGCAAAATTCAACGAGAGTGAATGACATTTCATCTAGTTATAATAATAATAATAATAATAATAATAATAATGTTATTATTATTATTATTATTATTATTATTGTTAAGTGTTGTCATGTGTGTTCCCATATGATGACAACATTGGCTCTTTAACCCATTCATCCCCAGGTGGGGTGGTGGGTGTCTGCTGGGAGTGCAGTTGGGGATATGGTGTTCTGCTCAGAGGCACCACAAGATGTGTAATAACGAGGGATCAATCCTGGGGCTTTTGGGTCTGGGGTCAGCTGCCCTGCCTCTACCCCATCTTGGCCCCAAATAAACTAACATCAGCATTTTAACTTGGTAATTTATGTTTTTTAGTACAAATATATTTTAACGTCTCCATAATATATTGTGGGTTTTATGCAAACATATGATGCCCTGTAGCAGGGCTATTCAACAAAACTGCTCAGGGGGGTCACTGTTTCTGAAAGCCAGCAGCTCAGGGCCAGACATCCAGCAAGTCATTATGTAAATAAACCAAATATTACAATGATCTGTTACCTTTTTATTTTCTTTGTTTTATTGCATTGAATCATAGATGCAATAAACAGAACCCAAAACCCAACTCCAGAACCCCATTGGTGGGACCGATTGAAGTCACCCCGGGGCTAGAAGTGGCCCGCAGGCCACCAGTTGAATAGCCCTGCTCTATAGTCAAACTACGGAGAGTAGTGTTGTATTGTTGGATTTTATACCTGGATTATTGCGCATGAACTTTGGTGTTTTGATCCAATTTAACATGACTGTCAACGAGGGAGAGAGTGGGCCCTAGAGGCCATCTTAGTCCAACATAACGGTTTTCCCCACTTTGGAGTAAGCTGTTGGTGGAGAATCAGTTTTGTTTGGTGGTTCCTCAGACTGAAGAAGTCAGTTGGATGACGGACGAAACGTCTCAGCACAGAAAAGAAATGGTCCAGATGACCTGACCGAACATTGTTGGATAAAGTGTTATGGTTTCTTTCTCAGTCACGATGAATTGAGAAATTTAAAATTGGTGCATGCAACTACATTTAGAAAGAGTTGGCCACAGCTCACTCTGTCACCAAACCAACAATGTTGAAAACTGTGCCCAGGTGTCTTCACCAGCTTGACCAAATAAATTGTCACCTTTGACCAAACAGCACACTTTCCCTGAACCCTTTTCAGTGCCTTGTTGCTCCCTGTCATTCATCTGTATTCCAGTCTAACCAGCCTCTGACTGGGTTCAAAAGATTTGGTTATCTCTTAAAATTTTATGTATCTCTAACAAATGTCTGGTAACATTTCTCCTTCATCTGCCCTGGTCAATACACAAAGGTTGGCTGAAGATAGCAATCCTTATAATGTGTGAGCTTTAACTTTTTT
This sequence comes from Hypsolebias longignatus, assembly GCA_031762435.1. NCBI lineage: Eukaryota > Metazoa > Chordata > Actinopteri > Cyprinodontiformes > Rivulidae > Hypsolebias > Hypsolebias longignatus. The sequence goes on along the minus strand of JARVGV010000578.1, from coordinate 24,925,144 downwards.
TTTTCTTTTACCCATTCCAACACAACTTTTAATGGTTGTGTTTTTCCAACCTTAGGTTTAGGGGTTATTTTTTTCCAGTTTTTTCAATAACTCATTTAGGAATCCTAATTTCACCGTGTTCATTTGCAATAAGAGTGTGTTAGAGACATGAAGTGGCTGTTCCCTCACATTCCTACAATTATGCTGGTTTGTTTACTACCAACACCTCAGTAAAAGCTACCAGATGGTGGACAAGCTTGTGGGTGTAGCAGCAATCCATGTACTTAGTGCTACAGTCTCTCTCCCTCTCTCTTTATTTATTTTTTATTTTTGGGGCAAATATATGTTTTATTTTTTATTTCATTGCACAAGTGAAAATAGTTGAATATTGCAAGCGTACAGCATTTCACCCATCTGGTACAAAAGTGAGTCAAGGCTCAAGACATTTCTTGTAAAGACACAGGCAGTGTGGCGACCTCTGGGTCTAGACTTGTTGCCATCATTCAGGAAGCAATGAGATTGTAAAAAAAAAAATATATATATATATATATATATATATATATATATATAGAGTGATTTTCAAGAGAGCAGCTGATTGGAGTAAAACAGTGATTTAAGTGCACAACAAAACAAAACTACAGAAGGAAATAACAGAGTGTGTAAATAAATATAGATCTACTGATATGCTATTATGAATCATTAGTAGCAAAAAAATACAATATTCCATCAAGGCTTTGGTTGCCATACACGTTTTCTTTTTATTTATTTATTTTATTTTTATGATAAATTCCATGAGTTCATTTTCTTTCACTGAACGATAGATTAACATGTTTGGTGAGGATGTGGAAAATACCACTAAGCATTAATTGTTTGGTAAAATGTTTTTGTTTTGTCACTCAAATAAAGTGGGAAAATATTTTAAGTGGTTGTCATTAGGAACTGCTGGTAATTCAAATGTTCACATATACTGTATTTTTTGGCCTATAAGTTGCAGTTTTTTGCATGATTTCATATCCTGCAACTTATACACCAAAGTGACATATTTATGGATTTTTTTTCCCATATTTAAAGCAAATTTTGGCTGAGATATGACCAATTTCATTCATTCTGACTGAAAATATTGAGCAGTGAGCACTACCATTTTCAGCCACTAGATGGCACTCGAGTAGTATGGCATGCCTTTGTATCATGTAATAGGTAAAAGTGGCTATTAATGACTCAATATGCTTGCCGTAGCCTGCCACCTTCGTACAACTTGCCCGGAGCAACCATCAAATCAGCTTCATGTCGCTCCTCGGCAAAATGCAGCTAATTTGACCATTGAACTGCATTTATTAAGTAAAAGTGCAACTGAGACACCCCTTTACTATACTGTTGAGCAAACAAATAACTGTTCTTAGGTGCTTATTTTGTTAAATTTTGAAGAAATGTGCAACGTTCCTCCTTCCTGATTACCTCCCTCCGAGCGTGCTCCCGGAGCACCGAGGCCGCAAATACTTTTGAAAATGCAATTGATTTGACCATCACAGTGCATTTATTAAGAAAAGTAAAACTGAGACACACCTTTTGCTATATTTCCAGCAAAAAAATAATTATTTTTAAATGTTAATCTTGTTAAATTATTGTTAAAGTCCTCCCGTGCACGATCCCATTTGGCAGCCAATTGATTTTTGGCACAACACTGGCCCACATTTCCAGGTTGTCAGCAATGATGCGTAACAAACTTGACACATCAGCAGTGATGCAAAATAGATGCAACATACATGGCGAAGCAATGTATTTATGGATTTGTTTTTACTTTATTAGATATATTTGGACTGATGCGACTTATAGGGTGGTGCAACTTGTACGGCGGGAAATGTGGTAGTTTTACACACAAACATTATATAACTATGCATCAGACCTTGTTCATTCTTAATTAAATGTTTTTGGTTTATAACATCTATTGAATGTATAATAAGTGTTTTATATTCCAAGAAGTAATGTGTATGTCTCTTCTGTACCCACGGCACAAAACTAAGTCTGCTGCAGTTCAAGCCTGAGTCTTCCCCTGTGCAGTAGGTGGGCTTCTTCTGTGGCCAACAGCTAGATGTTTGCTTTGCATTGTGGGACACCATGGTTTAAATTTGGTCTATGGACCTGGGTGAATTAGAGGACCTTCTGTAAGAACACGAGTACAAATGCAGCACAGTGGTTATGCAAGCATTTTGACAAATCAGTCAAAGCAACAACTGGATTTATCTAATTCCTCTCACAACCTCAGCTGCACTTCACTTCACAACATAACGTTCTACTTTGAATAAGTTAACATATCTCAAAAGGTAAGGTAACACTTATCTTACACAAAAAAGGCCAGAACACAACTATTTTTGGCATGTAATGCTCCAGCACTGGCTGGATGTCCAATGCAGCCTTTTATGCTCCTGTTTCTCATCAAGCCGATGATCCTCCAGGGCTGCTGATCAGTGCTCAGATGTGGCTGCAGGAAGCTGACAGAGCAGAACTCCCATAATTTCCTCCTTTTCTGAGGAAAAATTACAAATCATTGGTCATATTGTTCAGTACGAAACATTGACATTTCAAAATATTTTTAGTTGCATTTTCATAGGAAGCATACAAAGTTATCACTGTGTTTGCATGTCCAGCTCAATGTTCCCAAGAAGACTTTTGGCTGAATTCCATGCAACCAAACCATCCATGTTTAAAATATTTTATTTTACCTTATTGTATTAACTTTTCTAAATTAAAATAGCTATTTTGACAAAACATAAAAGCACAATGCTTAATTGTAGACTTTAAATATTAGATTTATCTTTTGCAACTTCCTAATAATGTCATTGTCAAATTAGCTTAAAACAATAGGCATCTAACTGAAATATAACTCCTACCAAAGCACGTCTGTTAATAGATGAATCTGTACCCATCATGAAAGTATGTGTTAAACTAATTCAAATAGTACTTTGAATGGAAGTATTATTGAAATATTATGAGTTATTGAAGTCTTAGCTTTAGATAGGTCTTTGAATGACTTTGGAGAGATAAAGTTTAATTCTGACCAGACTAACAACTCTGAGTGGGGACATGACCAAAATGGACTGCTGTTGTACAACTCCAACTTCAGACCCAGAAATTTCACAGCTGGACATGCGACTGATAATTGGTAAACGTCTACTTGGTGATCATTTGCATTACTGTTAGTTTGGTGTGATCTAGAAGTGTAAATATTAGCTAGCTTTAGCACTACCTGAGCCAATTCTGAGCGGTATGTCTTGGTCAGAATAGCAAAAGCCAAATTGACAGAGGTGTTAAAGTAACACTAATGTGTTAGAAACTTTTGGCGTTTGACATATTTTAAGGTCGTTTTCACACCTGATGGTCAAGTAGACTCAGTTTGATTGGGGACCAAAATTTAGAACATTTGTTTACATTTTTAGCTGGTGCGGTTCACATTCACACTGCACTGAGCCAACCTGTGTCCCCCCCCCACCCTCGCCTGTGGTGGCGCTGCATCAAGAATACTGAAGGAAATGACACAAAACCCCCTGAAGAAGACACTTCTTTCTTCGTCTTCGTCTTCTTCTTCATCTTCTTCTTCATCTTCTTCTTCTGGAAATAAAAACAAAAATGGAGTGGCATCAAATTTTAGTGGCTTTAGGATTTCTGTTTGGTCATTTTTCAACAAAGGACCCAGCAGGAGCAGAAGATGAGGCAGAAGACCATGGAGAGTGTTGTTTCTCACACAAGGTGGCTGACAGCTATGAGGTATGAGAAATGCCTGTTTGTTATGGTTGTATTTACCCAGAATGCCATGTGTTGTTGTCCACTTCCTGCATTTGGAGTGGTCTTCAGTCTGCTTTGATTCACACTGCATTTGAACTGCGCCAGAATTCACTTCACTGTCTTTGACATTTCTTTGAGATATGGGTTTATAGGCAGACCAGCGTCAGCCTTTTTGGTCCGTATAAGAGTTTGATTGCAGGTTCACACTTCCCCCAAATAAAACCAGACTTTCTAGGCAAACATAGTTCAATTAAAGCAGACTGCAGGGCTGGTGTGAATGCACCATGGTCCATTTTGTTCTTGCTCTAATAGCTTCTCAGTCCAGTCAGATTTAATCAGCTGTGGTTAAAAGAGCAGGTAAGATAGTAATTATCACAACCTTTCCACAGAATGCCACTTCAAAAGAGATGAACTATCACTTTAATGACATAAGGAGAAAATGATATATTGTTCCATGTAAGCAACCTTTGATGCTCTAGTTTATCCCAAAGCAGACTTTTGGTTTAACACAAACACTTCACTAAGTGTTTACAGATGCTGTGACGTTTGCACACATGTCCATCACTTCAACAAGCTCTGTCTGAGAAAATTAGGTTTTCAGAAGGCATGAGTTCTAATAAAAATAATTTAAATAAAATATTATAATTGATTACTTTAAATCTTTTAATTCCTCAGTCTCGCAGGTTTTCTTGCTCTCCTCCCCCCTGTCAAGAAGTTGCAGAAAACAAAATGTGTTTCCAATTAGTCACAGAGGGAAACAGAACAACCCTCAGAAATGTCTTTGGTAGTCGGACATTTATGTCCTCAACAAGATAAGTTAGAAAACACCAGATGTGGAGGGATTATATGCACTTGTTGCTTATTAAGTTTCACCTGTCTTCACTTAGAATTAATTTTATTCACAGTTTAACCGACTTGAAATGTCCCAACATCCGTCTTTTATTAATTAAATAGGCCTACAGCTTTTTTTCTCTCTTCTAAATTGCGGCATGTGTGTGACGTCACATGCAGACAGAGGTCCTGTCCTGTGTTGCCTCTCTGTGAGTGTGTTTGTGTGTGTGTGTGTGGTGAGAGAAGGGGAGAGACGCGCCAGCGCAGAGAGGCACGGAGACAGAGCGGGACGCGTCAACTCTTCATCTGAGAGGGTGGGGGGGGGGGGAAGAAAAAAAAAAATCATAATCATAAAACCGACTTAAAGATCAATGAACAAAAGAACGTCAAAGCCAGATTGATGCAGCTTCGTCTTTCTTCTGCTTGGACGTAAAATGAAACGGTTACCTGGCTCTGGTGTGTTGGATTTGTTGCGCATGCATGAGCTGTCTGCTGGAGGAATTTAAGGCACCCTGAGTATCTTGCCTTGGACATCCAGGAGCCATTCAGGGAGTAAACTCCGCTTTTTTTTTTTTTTTTTTTCCCCCCCACTGGAACGCAAAAGTGTAAGTATCCCTATTATTTTTGTAAAACTCTTTTTGCTTTAATTTCGTCTTCATTTGCGCGCATGCCTGCCTGCACAATGCGGGCATCTGTATGATCAAAGTATACCTGCCACGTAGACGCGCGGAGGCAGCGTCCAGATAACGGCTCTGATGGCGCTAGCAGATGCCTGGAGCCCCGGGGCGCGCCGTTATCCAGCGCGGTCACTGTGCGCCTTTGGACGGAGACGCAGCTGGATTGAGACTTGTTGCGCCAGAGCTGCTCTCATTATCCAACCGAGGGAGTGAAATAACACTTGTGTGAGGGAGGAAGAGAATAAAAGAGGAAAAGCAAGCATATGATGTTAAAAAAAAAAACAACTACAGTATTTTATTTTTTTATAGAGTCAACTTTTTATGGTAACCTCTCCCATATGAAAGATGTTATGCAACTCTCAGCATCAGTTATCCAAAAAGAAACAGATGCTGACAGGCTAAAGTATTACTTAAACACCCCAACCAGACCAGCAACATGTTGAAAGCCCTCAAACACTACTTGTGGTGTTGGACCCTTTTGATGCTGTCAGCTGCTAGTAGGAGTAATCACACCCCACTGAGTTCTGAACTTCAGCAATTTTCTGAATGTTGATGATACGCTAAAGTTACTAAAGCCACTGAGGTTTGCTGTGACACAGGAAAATAAAACAATTGTGGAAAATGTTTGTCATGCCTCGATTAACTAAAAATACGTAAAAGTCGAGGGGAAAAGTTAACCCAATGCTTGCATTAAGAAAAGTCTAAACAGTTATTGATCATTTCCTTCAATATTTTCAGTTATCATTAAAACAGGGTGAAAATACTGGCAACACAAAGACTGGACTGGATTAGTCCTTAAGGTTCTTTATCACCCGTCGATTGTGAAGACATTTGGAACATAAGATGCTCATGAAGGGATCAGTATCTTGGATTTATTTAACAGCAAAAATAAGAAATGCTTATTACCTGACCTTCACCTTTTATGTGTTTTAATGTTCTTATGCTTAGAATCAAGTCTTGAAAAGACAATGTCACATGACATTGTGCTCAGAGCATGTTCTGTGAATGACTCTCAGCTACTGCCGCATCCGATTTTAGGTTTGTCTCTGTAAACGGACTGAGTTAACCGTTTTTTTATTTAGCTTATACGGGTTAGTTGTGGGGCAGCACGGTGGCGCAGTTGGTAGAGCTGCCTCCTTTCAGCGAGCAGGTCGCCCCGGCACAAATCCCAGCCAGGGGGGCCTTTCTGGGTGGAGTTTGCATGTTCTCTCGGTGCATGTGTGGGTTTTCTCTGGGTGCTCTGGTTTCCTCCCACAGACCAAAAACATGCATGTTAGACTGATTTTTAACTAAATCGTCCCCAAGTGTGAGTGCGAGAGTGACTGGTTGTCTCGTCCCTGTGATGGACCTATCCAGGGGTGTCCCTCGTCTCTTGCACATGATAGCTTTGGTGTACCAGTGACCCTCATGGTTAGTCATGGCTGCCATTCTTTATTGGGGAAATGCCAAAACAATAATCACTAGATGTACAGTATATGGAATAATTACATTTTAAAAGTTTCATTTAAATGTGTTCAACAGGTATTTTGCTGACAAAAGTGCTGAATCCAACAAGTAATGCTGAAGTTCTAACCAAATATCTTAAAGCACTTGACGTTTAAGTTGTAAATGACTTTCAGCTACACCAATAACTTACTGTAATCTCTTTAAAACTGAATGGACTATACATATAGGCAGTTTGTGTTTTCTAAGGTGAGTGTGGCTGCGCCCACATTCAATAGTTATTTCCTAAAGGTTGTCTTTAAATCGATTTCGCAATTCATATTTTATTTTTCTATATTTTCACATTCTGGCTGTAGGTGATAATAAAGATATGTAGCTAATGAAGCTATTGTTCTCAAACAGCACAATAAAAGGAGGGAATAAAACTGAAACAAGGCCGGGTGAACCACAAATGCCAGATAATGATTTGATTAAATAAGTTAAGATAAGTGCTGTCATCATTGTATGTTCCCATGGCAAAACTGGTTCTCTAAATTTAACACATCGCACCTGAGATACACCCAGGTGGAGCAGTGGGCAGCACCCGGGGAGCGATTAGCAATAGGTGTCTTGTTCAGAGACACCATGACATGTGGTAATGGCTGGGAATTGAACCTGGGACTTTTGCGGCTGCCTTACCTCTGCCCCATGCTAGTGTTGAACTCAACCGACTCTTTCAAATTTGGTGGAAACCTGTTTCACAACAGTGATGCACATTACCACAGTAAAAAGAAACAAACCAACAAAACAAACCAACAGAACAACAGTTCTAAATTCTAACTTCTATAAAAAAAATAAAAAAAAGTCTGACATTGTTTTTATTTATGTATTTGCTATTGTTTTGCAGTCCATGAGCTGTTTTTACTGTTTTGCTGCCTAATAAGCGTGCATGGAATGCTCACATGTTGACAGACCAACTCGTGGCTAATGTGCAGCATGAATGGAGCTGTGTGAGCATCTCTAAAGCACGATGGATCCACACACACGGACGCTGAATTCATGACGTCCTCAAGCTTGAAACAGGGTTTCCACCACCACACATTTCTAAAGATGAGGTTACAATTCGCCCGGCCTTTGTAGGTTTTCCATAAAGATTTGCTATGTAGCTTATAAATGGTGCAAAGGTAAATTTTGGACTTCCATCCATGCCCGCAGAAACCCAACGCTTGCATCTGTCAGCAATACATAAGCTTGGTCATGCATTCCAAAAACACCACAGATCTGTTTTTTTTTTTACTTGGAAAGTCAAGCAAGGGTTCTTATTCTTGCAGCTGCAGGGATGTTTTTTTTTTTTGTTTTGTTTTTTTTGTTTAGGTAATACAGTAATAAAATAAAGGCTGATGGTTTGTAAATGTGTCCGAAAGATGTGAAAGTGAGCGTCAGAACAATTTAGTTCATTTTGTCAAACAACAAATGGTGAAGCATGTGGACAATTAGTTTTATAAGTTCATTCAATCAAAGCACCAAAGCTAACCCAATACAATTCAGATCTCATTAAAGCTTAATAATATATAAAGATCCTTTGAAGTTCTCTCGAGTCATTGTCCTTTTGATGTGACCTTATGAATGTTATCTGATAAGGAGCTCAAGTGGTGTGTGTTTGCATGTGTGTGTTTTTGAGTGTGTTTATTTGTGTATTCACAAGAGCAATGGAGAACACTGTTTTCTGCCACCCACTGCCAAAACCCTAGGGGGTCTTTGATGCTGGTGGAGGACCATTTGCCCTCCTGCCGATAGACAGATTAGGCCAGGCTGCCTTTATGGTTTGCCATTTGTGTTTTATTTTTCTAATCATTAACTTTTTTTTTTCAATCCTCTTCATTTTCAGGCAGAAGTGTGTTTGTGTGAGCTGTCTTTTCTTACCATACTTGCCACTGTATACATACTTTAGTCCAAATTTATCTAATAAAGTGGAAAAAATGTAAATGCATCGCTTCACTAAGTCACATCTATTGTGCATCACCTCTGACCACCTGGAAACACTGGCTAGTGTTGTGTCAAAAATCGGTTGGCTGCCAAATGGCAGCCGTGGGAGCGCACACTGGAGGACTTTAACAAGAATTTAACAAGAATAACACCTAAAAACAAATTGTTTGCTTGACATTATAGCAAAGGCGTGTCTCAGTTGAATTTTTCCTTAATAAATGCACTTTGACAGTCAAATCAGCTGCATTTCAAAAGCAGACTTGCAGCATTGGGAGCATATATAGGAGGACTTTAACAATAATTTATCATGATTAACACTTAAAAATAATTACTTGTTTGTTTGATATTATAGTACAGGTGTGTCTCAGTTGAACTTTTCCTTAATGAATGCACTTTAATGGTCAGATCAGCTGCATTTAGCCTGGGTGATATGATGTTTGCTCCAGGAGTTCCAGAGCAAGGATGAAGATGGCTCTATATGGCAAGCCAATTTTCTCATTAATAGCCACCTTCACCTATTAATGAGTCACTTGGCTTGCCATATTAGTTGAGAGCCCTCTAGTGGCTGAAAATGGTAGTGTTTAATAGTTTCCGAATCAGAATGAATGAAATTGTCAGATCTCAACCAAAAAAATGGGTTATAAATACAGTGCTCCCTCATTTAACGCAGATATTTTGGAACACGCCCACCCACAATAAGTGGGGAAAAAAAACTCTTAAGTAGGGATACAGTAGTCCAAGTAAAAGTTCAGCTCAAGTTCAGTAAACCTTTTCATGACATGTGCCAGGCTGCAACCACGTTCCTGTTATTCCCAGTCTCCCTCCTCAAATAAACAATTTAAATTTAATACTGTAACATTTTAATCAAACAATCCATGCAGCATGGATTGTTAATTCAAAATGTTGCAGTACAGTATTATTAATACAGGTGGTCACCGACTTACGGCGCCATTGACTTACGACGTTTCAGACTTACGGCGCCGCCCCCAGTGACGTCATCACACCTTACGTTTCCTTTTTTATGCAGCATTTTATATTTTTATCTTTTTTTTTTAGGGTATTTTGTTAGCTAACAGCTTGAAAACACATTAAAACGGCGTTCTAAGTGCGCCGTTGTTGTTTTTGCATTGAAAAAACGTGTTTAAAATGCCGTTACCGTTCGCCATGTGCTTTCAGTTTCGAGTTAAGGCCGAAAATCCGGACTTACGGCGCCATGTGCATTCGGCTCCGACTTACGGCAGAATCGAGTTGCAAACGGTCCTTAGGTCCGGAACTCGTTCGTAACTCGGGGACCACCTGTTTATGTTTATAATTTTATAATGTAGCATGTTTTTTTTATTTTGTTTTACATCATTTATTTTATTTGCTTTTCATTTTATATGCTTTTATATGAATGTTTATTGTGCATTTATCTCTCTTGTAAATAAGTCCTCATGACTCAATGAGACCAACCTGTATAAATAAAGGTTGAGTCAATAACCAGTGTATCACTTAGCAGTAGCACATTTTCTGCAAGTTTTCTTTGTTTTAATCAGCTATACCTCTGATCTAATTAAAGTGATTTCATCACTCAGTAGTTTGGATCTTACCGTGGGGGGTGGCTGTGAGGTGACTCTGAAACCGGAGCTCCGGGCCTCCAGGTGCATCTGCTGGGCAGATCAGGGGGGATCCATTTAATCTCATCATCAGACCCCGCTTTCTTCAGATCACTTTCATTGTGTTTTCCACAGTTATTCTGTGACTCGTCTTCAGCATTGAGTTGATTGTCTTCGCCGCATGTGTTTGATTCCAGACGGCCAGGAAACATTTCAGCAACTTCATCCAGTTTGTCTTCATCAGTGCAAGTCTGACCATCTTTCAGACACGTACTACCGGACACAGAGGGCATTGCTCACCTGTGGCAACACAAGACAATCACACATCAACACAAAACAAATTATTAAACTGTGTACATAAATGTTCATCCGTAGTGTATATCTTCTGCTAAATTTTCACTTCAATTCAGTTTATTTAGATAGTGCCAAGTTGCAACAGAAGTTGTCTTGGGGTACTGAACAGAAACATTCATATACAGTATTGTACATAAAAAGTAAGTTATTAGCATTATTTATCAGAGGAGCAGACTGCTTTGAGTTTAACTTAATCACAGAACTCGCATCTTGAGCAAGCATGAAGGCAACAGTGGAAAGGAAAAACACCCTCGTGAGGAAGAAACATCGAGCAGAATCAGGCTCAGGACAAGCAGCCATCTGCTTTGACCAGTTGAGTTTGAGGGGAACAGGAAGGAGGAATGGATACACAATGGCAGGTCGAGTAACATATGTTAAAATAGAAATGATATCAAATGAAAACTATTCAATCGTAACAATTCATTTAAGGAAATGAGGTCAATTTTTCCTCCAGTTTTTAACAAGTTTTGAATAAAACTCAACAACACCAGTTGGGGGATGTCATTACCCAACAATTTATAATGCCACAGGTTCGAAAGAATACACATTGACAAAGACTGAGTTCTATAAAAATAGTATAATTTATTAAAACAGATCATTAAAAAACACAGGCTTCAGGTGTACTACTCAATCCCTGAGGACAAAGGGAGCATGAGGTAAAGGTTGATATTTCTGTTATTCCATATAATAATAATAATAATAATAATAATAATAATAATAATAATAATGATAATAATAATAATAATAATAATAATAATAAT
>JARVGV010000578.1:24873175-24887247 GCA_031762435.1 Hypsolebias longignatus | reverse complement strand
AAATGAAACAAACTGAGTCAGGCATGAACTTTGATGTTTTGAACCACTTTGGCTTTGCCTCAGAGGAGTCGACAGGGGAGAGGGAGGTCCCCCAGAACCACCAGCAAACTGGTTGGTCCACAATGTGTGTGCTGCTTGTGGGATTGAGTTTGTTGGGGATCCTCGAACTGATCAGTCAGAGGAGAATTTTGGTTGAATGAATGGTTGTCTCGTTTGTCTCTATGAGTTCCTGTGATGGACTAGAGACCTGTCCAGGGTGTCCCCCGCCTCTCGCACAGTGATGGCTGGACATGGGCACCAGTGACCCGAAAAGGAAGAAGTGGGTATAGATAATGGATGAATGGATGGACGTCATGATATCCATTAAATCATTTTTCTAAAATGTCACAAGTCTATACGATTGGGATTGCCAAAACTAAAATGCTATCTTTCATTAAATGAAGTCAAAACTGCACATCTTTGCAACTCAAGCATAAGAACTTAGAACCTGTGCAAATGAAGATAAACTGGAGATCATCTTACAAAGGCTGTAGTCACCAGTAATCACAGACTAGTGAGACACTACCTTTGATGGCTTGGGTTTTCCGTTTGCCACTTTGGTCAAATACATTTTTCTCAGGGATTGTTCGTTTTATTCAAAATCCAATAGCAATGCAATTATATTGCCATGAAATTGAATCCAACATTCAAGACTGGTTATTATAAAGGCATCACTGGCCTCAGCCATTAGATGAGTTTTTAAAATAATAATAATAATAATATAATTTTAATAAATTTTATGTTAACACTGAATCGCAGTTTTAAATGTGGAGTAAAGAAATCTGAGCTGGAATCAAGAGATATGTGGTTTCTCAACATCCTGCAAATGTTTTCCCATCTGTCTTTGTAGTGTGTGCAACCAAATGTTTTTTCCATTTGTTTGCATCTGGACATGTGTCTGCCTTCAGTTCTGCGTGTGTGTGTGTGTGTGTGTGTGTGTGGGTGTGTGTGGGTGGGTGGGTGTGTGTTGCGTGAGGACATGTTTCCAGGGCTGCAAGTTTCATTGGCTCAGCTTGATTTCTAATATTTCTGTAATATCGTTCCCACAACCCCCTTTTTTTTTTTACTCTTAACCTTCCTAATGAAGGTCTATTGTTATTAGGAAGGGCATGAAGTCAAACAGTGTTGAGATTTTGAGACACATTTTATTATAACCTCCCTTTGTCAAATAATTTACTTTGACTAACACAAAATGTATCTACTTCATTAAACTTTTAAAATAATATACAGTACTTAAAAAAAAAAAGTCACGTGTTTGTTTCTTTCATAAAAAAGGTAGTGGTTTGATTTCTCAGCTTTCTGTCAATCATTGAGTACACAGGCTCTTTAAATAGTTGCACATATATTGGATTATTAATACAATTTCATTATTGCCTTAAGTTATTTGTTAGCTGCACCTATTCTGTTTTCTGTTATTATAATAATTATTGTTTATTACAAAATTAGCCTCTACATTAAATGATTATCAAGCAAACAGTCCTGCATCTTAAATCTTAGCATAAATCATTCAGGGTCTTTAAAAGATAAAAAATTTTTTTTTTTTTTTTTTTTTTTTTTTTTTTTTTAGGACATAGTTTTAAAGTACACTTTTTATACATTTTAAAAGTTTCCAAAGCTGCATCAGAGCCATGTTTATTTACTTTGCTCCAGTGACTTTCCACTACTCTGGCTCCTTTTACCTCCATGTGATCATTTTCTAGCAGTGACAAGACAAATAATAATAATAATAATAATAATACACACACATTGCAATGCAATCCAAGACAAATGCAAGTGAGCTAACCTGTTTCTCTATTTTTTATTCATTTATTCCCCCTTGTTTCGTATTTTTCATATGCTGAGACTTGTACTATCCAGGCTAAAAAGGTTTATTTGATTTAGATTCAGTTCAGATAGTTTTTTCTGTCAGGTTGTGAACACTTTAAGAAATGCATCCAACTCTGAATATTCTGCAGGGCCTACTTGCATAGCTGGGAAGTGAAGTCAAGCCTTTGGTACAGCTGCTGCCTGCAAAAGAACAAACAGATAACAGGCCTGACAGTCATTTCAGTTTCACGGCCTCAGCTCGGCTTGCACAATTTATAAATTATGAAACACTTGTGTTTTATGAGTTATTTTAAATCTGAGAAGCAAGTGCCCACAGATGTTTTGTTAGTTAAGTCCGTCTGCCACTTAAAATCTTATTTTCCTCTGAGACTACCCTTGCCATCATCAGTGCTAGATTGGACCACCACAGATCCTTATATGTTGGCCTTGGTCAGCTTCTGCACTTAGTCGATGCACATCTTTTGACAGAAACTAGAAAGCATGACCATATCTACAGTTTTAGTATTTTTTTTACTTACTTTTAAATACTTTAATAGCTCAGCACAAAAACATTCAGCTGAATTTATTGAGTTTTACAACCTCCAAAGATCACTGTGCAGCCACTTGCCAAATGAAAAAATAAATAAATAAAATCACAGAGGGATTCAGAACGTTTTGTTGCTGTGAAAATAAAATTGTTAGTGCTGTCTATTAGAAGGGTAATCATTATTGTATGCACGTTAATACCCATTTGTGTTATTTGGTTACACACTTGCGGTGGTGCGTTTGTAGGGCTCCAGATACAGCCCATAAAGTTCAGTATTATAACAGGAATTCAAAACATTTCAAAATCAACTCTTGCTTGAAATATCCTGATGCATGCTCAATAAACCAGATAGAAAAATCTAACATCAGGTCCTCTGGACGGATTCAAAAAAATACAATTAATATAAAAAAATAAAAAAAATTGTTGAAATGTTTTGTCTTTTATCCAAAATACTTTGTCAGTCTGATGAGCTGCAATAAGCTCAGTTTTATAAATAGCACGTTCTCATGGCAGATCAACCAGCTTGTTGTTGACATCCAGAACTAGCTGTTCACATGATAAAGGAGGATCATCAGCCTAACGATTGGTCGTTAGTGACCTGATGGTCTTTTATCTTTTGGGTAAGATGAAATGTTTCAACACGTTTTTTAAATTTTAATTTTGATATTTTTTAATGCCCCCAGAGGAACTGACTCAACATATTTAGATATTGCTTGAAATGTTCTAGTTGTGGTCAGAGTGGAACATTTATGTTGAATATTAATATTGTGGTCATTGTTTATGTATGCTCAGTCAGATCCCACAGTTTTTATTTTGCTCATTTCATGTCCAAAGAAGCCAACATTGTGAGTTTGACCAATACTTAGTGCCATGTCCAGAAAACTCAAGTGCCATATTTTTTGGCCTGCAATTCAGTTTTTTGCATAGTTTACATGCCCTACAACTTATACACTGAAGTGACTCCCCCCATATTTATAACTCAAATTTTGGCTGAAATGACCGTTCTCATTCATTCTATTGAAAATATTGAGCACTACCATTTTCAGCCACTAGATGGCACTCGAGTAGTATGGCATGCCATTATCTCATGTAATAAGTAACAGTGTCTATTAATGACACAATCAGCTTGCCATAGCCTGCCACCTTTGTCCAGCTCAGGGATCATGCCTGGAGAAACCATCAAAACAGCTTAATTTTGCCGCATCGCCCCAATGAAATTCAGCTAATTTGACAATTGAAGTGCATTTATTATGTAAACGTTAGACTGTGACACACCTTTTATATAATTCTGAGTAAACAAATAATTGTTTTTAAGTGTTAATCTTGTTAAATTCTTGTTAAAATTCTCACGTACACGCTCCCATGGCCACCATTTGGCAGCCAATCAATTTTTGGCACAACACCGCCCCACATTTTGCCAGCAGTGATACGTAATTGATGCAAATGTATGGCAAAGTGATTTTTTTTTTTTCCACTTTATGAGACATATTTGGACTGATGTGGTACATATCCAGCTGGAACAAGTTATAAATCATTAAGATAGTGTTCAAATATCTAAATCCAAATTTACTTTGATTATCATGTCATCTGTCAGCAGTGACCATGTGGTGAATCTGCAGCATCAAGATTTAGTTGAAGTCCCATCTGTTACAGAAAAAAATACATTGAAAGTTTATTAAACTGTATCTAACAATCAATATACAGTATACATCTATATACATTGTTTGATTCCTTAAATCTGTTTTGTGAATCTTCAGGTGCGTTTATCATCTGTTGGACACCGGGCTTGGTTATCCTACTCCTCGACGTCTTCTGTTCCCACTGCACCGTGCTCACCTATGAGAAGTTCTTCCTGCTCATCGCAGAGTTCAACTCGGCCATGAATCCCATCATCTACTCGTACCGTGACAAGGAGATGAGCGCCACTTTCAGACAGATCTTGTGCTGCCAGCGGCAGGAAAACGTCAACGGGACGACTGCGGCGGACGGATCTGACCGGTCTGCGTCTTCCATCAACCATACGGTGCTGGGTACCGGCGGCATACATCAACACCATCACCACAACAATGAACACTCGGTGGTATAAAATAGAAGAAGAAAGCAAAATGTTTTGACGATAGTGACTTAAAAACGATAAGTGGTTAAAAGGGATTCGGAGCATGGCATCGACTGAAAACTGTGGTGTACATTTGTGACTAAAAACAGGTGATAATGAAGAAACAAAGAGCGACTATGATGAAAGATGAAGACTTCATCTGTTTAAAAAGAAGAATTCAAATTGTTTTTAGTACTCTGACAGGCCATTAGTATTTGTTTAGTTGAGTATTGTTGTGTTAAATGTATTTTTTACAAGCAAAGCTGATGTGGAATATTTAAGTAATTTGTGAAATGAAGGTAATGCCAGTATAACCATTGTCTGTCTCCAGCTCAGTCCGTCTACACGCAAGTACTCTACTTAATCTATTTCATTTGACAACAGACCCTTTTTCAAGCATTCAGCAATGTTCAGTCAGGTCATCTGGGAGGTTTCTGTTTTTGCTGAGACGTTTCATCCTTCATCCGAAGGACTTCTTCAGTCTGAGGAGCCACCAACAAACTGAGTCCCACCACAAACATCACACCCCCTTACTGGGAAAAAAAAAAAAAAAAACAGTTTGCTGGTGATAAGATGGCCTCCAGGGCCTGCCCTCTCTACTGTCAACTCCTCTGAGGCAGCCTTGCCAAAGTGGTTCAAAACACCAAAGTTCATGCTCAATAATCCAGGTAATAATCCAACAGTTCAGTCAGTTCATCTGCACGGCCATTTTATCTCCAGCAAACTGTTTATTTCCACTAAGGAAGTGTACTTTTTGTGGTGGGACTCAGTTTGTTGGTGGCTCCTCAGATTGAAGAAGTCCTTCGGATGAAAGACGAAATGCCTCAGCAAAAAAAGAAACCATCCATCATATGACCTGACTGAACATTGTTGGATTATTACCTGGATTATTGAGCATGAACTTTGGTGGTTTTCAAGCATTGTTTAACAAATCTAAACAGACGCTTATTTTAATCCACTGGTGCTCAACTTTGGTTATCCTCACAGGTTAAACAGCATTGGTTTTAACTCAGCTTTAAACCTCTTCAAGTACAGTTGCATCAAAAACTCTGACCCGACCCAGTCCCAGCCCATATCCATCATTTACAAACCACACCCGACCTGACAAATTAACAGTAATTACAGGTCTGAAGCTTTGACTGCTTATAGTTATTAATGGTCGGCGGACGCTAAGGGGGCAGAAGATTGGAGCTGAGGGGGGTGTTTGTCCTTTTCTGAACATCAAAGTGCATTAAATCCCTGCTTCTTCCTGCATTCTGCATTATTCAGACATGGGCCCCACTCTGACATGTTGGATGTTTTGGGATCTTGCCTGTTAGGATCATCGGTCGCGCACGTCTGCTGAATGCAGCGGCTGAATGAACGTCCATTTGGACTGATGGATTGCTGCCTGGCAGTAGTCTCATCTGAGGCTTAATTTAACTTTTTTTAACCTCTTTCAAGGATGGCCAGCGTGCGGTCAAATGGCCTGGTGAAGTGTGGCAAGCCATGTTGCCATATAATTGGTTCGTCAGTCGCACATGTCCGCTGATGCAATCAAAAGCCTGACACCGGCCCGACCTGCATTTTAAGCATATTATTATGGCCTGGCCCTAATTCAGGCTGGGCTCTGGGTTCGGGTTAGAAATGACAGCACTACCTACAAGTCCATTTCTTTACTTTTACACACACAAATCTGTGTGCAACGAAGGAATTTCAAGCCTTACTTGATATACATAATTTATGCAAATATATCTTGTGTGCAACTTCATTCTTTTTGCTGTGACCTGACTGTTTTGCGTAAGCTTGCCTGTTGCAGACATTGAGAGCTGCACTCCCAAAAATGCGACACACTTTTCTTCTCGTTAATCTCAACAGTCACTTGCCAAGTTCTCACAACTGTTTAGATTGCAATGCAGTTACAGTCTACCATAAGAAATGTCCTTGGAACCAAAGGTACTTTGTACTTTAGAATGAAAGTCACTGCTGCCATACACTGTGTGTGGAGCATCTGTGTAAATTGTGCTCACATAATTGGCTGGACAGCAACCAAGCTGCAAATGGTGCAATTTTATCACTCAACATTTCATCAGTTATTCAGTAATATGTTTGGATTGTAGACAGCACAGAAACACCAAAAAAAAAAAAAGTGTGTTTAATGCTCTGTTATGTCTCAAAACCATGAAGAACTGATGAAATATATAGGTTATGTTCAGAAGGAGCCACTGGTCTTACTGGGTTAATGAAAATACTTGTGTAAGAACAATATATTAGTTTGTCAAATGGTTGGACTTTTGCTTGGATACCTACACTGCTTCCTGAGGGCAGACAGCTGAAACTGCCCAAGATTCTTGTTTGTCAGGCACAATATGTTTTATTAATATATGAAATATTGAATTTAGTTTTTGATTTTTTTATATACGCTATACAGGTAGTCCCCGGTTCACGGCGTCATCGGTTTACGGCATTTCGCGTTTACGGCCGCCACCCCCAGAGACGTCATCACACCTCACAGACTTTGTTATGCAGCATTTTATGTTTTTTCTTTTTTTTTTTTAGGGTATTTTGTTAGCTAACTGCTTGGAAACACATTAAAACGACCGTTCTAAGTGCGCAGTTGTTGTTTTACATTAAAAAAACGTGTTTAAATAGACGTTACTGATCGCTGTTTAGTTTTGTTTTCGTTTTCAGTCTAAAATCCGCGTTTGGTATACGGTCGGTATACGTCCGGGCCGTAGGAACGGATCTCGGCCGTTAACCGGGGACTACCTGTATACATACCTAACCTTGCCTTCTTTTTCTTCCTTCTACACCTAACAATCACTGTGGTCATGGTACCTTTATCACAAAAGTTAATATACTTTTTTTTTTTTTTTACTTCTACAATACTGTGAAAACATTTCAAACTGATTCTAATTGCAGTGCTTTCAAGAATCTGGACTTTCAAGTAATCTAAAGTGGGCTTGATCAACGTTTCTTCAGGTAGCTAAAGACTTCAAAAAATTTATTTGGACATTGACTACATTGCTCAGTAATTTTCTTTGTACTGTATTTCAGATTACAAGGCACACCGGATTATAAGATGCATTAAGAGAACCAAAACAGTCAAAGAGAAGTCAAACTTTATTCAACTTGTTCACAATTACCTCATAAAATCTGTTCGAGGTCAGTAAGCACAACCAGAATTAATACATAAGGCTTATACATAAGGATTATGAGCCTCACTGTTGATTTTTGAGAAAATTAAAGGATTTTAAGTGTGCCTTATAGTCTGAAAAGTATGGTAATCTTTGTATCTGACCATGACGGCATAATGTGCAGTGTGTGCTAAAAAATGGTGAAAATATACAAGTGGTGCATATAAAAAAATATCTACAGTGGATAATCAATATCTGAAAACCTTGTATTTAAAAAAAAAATGGTTTACACAGGATCTTAGGGAATCATCAGCTAAGACGCATAATCCTAAAATATTGAAAGAATGTCTAGAAACATAGAAGTAAAATATAGACAGAGCTATATTTCTGTTTTGGTGTTGTTGGGTTTTTGTACTCCACTCTTTTTTATATATATATATTAATGCCGTCCAACTATTACATCATTTCCCAAGAAAAATAACGTTTTCAGCAAATGTTTGACAGTCACTGTAACCATTTTATTCTAACCATTATTTCAGGTTATTGTAGCAAAGTGACTAAAATTTCCACTTTCCGGTTTTACATTTTTATTCACCAGTGTTGTTCCTTGTACAGCCCTGTAAGTATTTGTACAGTATGTGTATATAAAATATATTATTCCGTTAATAACCAAAGGGAAAAGTGTTATCTAGATGTACTGTAGAACTGTGTTCATGATCCTTCTGTCCCGTGTGTTGTTTTCCTAATGCATGACGACACAACACTTCTACTTGACCCTTGTGTGTGAGGGTTGTTCCACTCTGAGGAGCAACTTAACACAAAACTAAAAAGCAGCTCTTCTCTTGGGTTCAAACTATTGCTTCACTTCCAAGCACATCCAGCAGCGTTCACACATAAACTGCATCCAATAGTGCAAAACAGCAAGGAGAGATGTGAAATGAAACCACTGGAGATGAGCAAAAGCAACATGTGGGTTTAAATGTCCAGTCTTACTGTAACACAACGATCAGTGTCTTGCATTATAGCCCAGTATCAATGTAATTCATTTAGTTTCCACCTTTCTATCTATGTAATTCCACGTCTGTCTTGTTTTTTTGTTGGTGACCTGCTTTATTTATTCAAAGTCCATTTGCATCACATTATTTGTCCAGATTAGTACATTCTGATGTTTTATTTTTTTTTTTTTAATTTTATCCTGATGCTTTGTATTTTAACTCAGAGGTGGACTTCACGTTTATTGTGTCTTTATCCGAATGAAAAGAAAAAAAAAAAAGTTTATCATTAAAATCTGTTTAAAACCAAAATTATGCTGCGAGTTCTCAGTTGTGAGGAAATAACTTTATTAACAATTTTATATGTGCAAAAGATGCTAACTGGTTCCTGCTGCAAGACCCTCCAGTGCACAGTGAGAGCAGCTGAGAAGATTGTTGTTACCTCTCTCCCCACCCTTCAGGTCTTTTACAGCACCCATTTTACTGGCAGCCTTATGCACTGCAAGAGACTCCACCCACCTGTCACACAGCCTCCTCCGTCCGTTGACATCAGGAAGAAGACAGTGGCGTCTCCGGGCCACGACCAACAGACTCTGGGAGAGCTTCATACCAGGCTGTCAGGAAGCTAAACTCTTCTTGTCCTGCCCCTCTCTCCATTTGTTCCTGGACTCTTAACACCACCTGTCCCATCACTACCCCCTCCCCTTTGGGATACCTGCCTTATGGGCTATTTATGTTATTTTACCCTATAAGTATAATGTATTTTTGTTCTATATCATGTTTTTATGCATTTTGCATGGAGGAGGAATGGAATTTCAATTATGTGTGTGTCTTGTACGAATACAAAAGGAAATTTGACAATAAAGCTCACGTGACTTGGTTCAGTAATGTTTAGCCTAAAATCTAATAATATACTAATATTAATGGAAACACAACCAGACTCATTGTGCTGACATTAAAAAACCCAAACTAAAATATGATATGATGATGAAAAAATACGAGCGAGTGTGTTTTGTCCAAGATAAAATTGTTGGATAGTCTTACTGGAATGGTGAAAATGATAACTCCATGTTTAGTCTTGTCATGGTGGTTCCTTCCTGCTATCCACTTGAGTTGCTATTTCCATGACATCAAGAAACTCAGGATACAGGGTCACAGATAAGCCAATAATATTAATGACAGCCTTGGCTTTTACTATTTTTTATGTCAGCTCTCTTTTCTTTCCAAACCAGTTTTACAATGTTCCACTACCATGCAATTTAAGTAAAGTAAACCCATACAACCAATCAAGCTGTTAAAAAAGCTATTGCACTGTGGGTTTAAATAAAAAATAAAATAAAATACAGATGATGGCATCAAAGTGGCATTATTAGGTGAAAAGTGGGGGGAAAAATGCAACTGCTTTCAGGGATAAGTTGCAGTTTCTGAACTATTAGGACCTGCCTAGATAATTATAGGTTTTGAACTTATCCCTAAGAAAGTTAGAAGTTTGCACACATAGACAAGCTCAAACATTTACTGTACAACTGGTTTTGAGTACTGCGAAAATATTTAATTCTGTATATTGCATTATTAAATTGAGAAAACCTTGACATGTTGATATGCATTCTTTTATTTTAGGTTTATGTTTTGGACAGCAGTGCATTCACAGCAACATCTCACTGTCTTGTTAACTTTCCCCCAGATCAATATACAGTATCTGCCTCCTTGTGGAGCACATTCACGTGACCAAGTACCCAGAAGTCTGACTTTGAGATTCATCAATGTTTATGCAGACAGAAGATGGAGATTTTAGGGTAAAATTATGTGTTGAGGGGAGATGAAGTTGGTGGTGGGCCTACAGAACTGCTTAACCCAGGGCCCACGGGAGCTCTGTGTGTGGCTGCATTACTGAAAAGCAAAGCGATCAAAGTGAAAACTTTATTGTTGCAGCTATACATCTTTCGTGCACAAGGCAGCCATATTAGATTAAACTGCTCCTCTTTAATGTTAAATGTTTTGACTCATCGAGGACAGTTTGTGTGGAGAACGAAAGCAATGTGAGTCCTTGCAGCAGCAGACAAATGTTTTCTTTGGAAAGAATGTTTGTGTGTGTGTGCACGTTCTGCTGTTGTGTTCCACTGTGTTGGAGTGTTTGTCTCCAGCTGACTGATATATGTCTCCGACTTCCTGTTGCTCCTGAATGGATGAATGACGACCATCTGCGTGAACAAGCAGGAAATTCCTCTTGTCGCTGAGTGAAGGGGATGTCACATTTTTGCCATATCACTGGACATTTTCCATGGTATAGTGACAAAAAGATTTCCCTCTGTTAAAAGATTATAATTCAACCTTATAAAATCAGGCTTTTTTTTTTTCACACTGCATTAAAAAAGGATTGGCAAGTCTTTAAAAATTGGTGCTGTACAAGTGCAATGACCCAAAGGACACTAATGTGACAAACAGGAAGTGAGTCTTAACACTAATAATGTGCAGCTGCCAAAGTCTGGAAAGCTGCTGCAGCAAGATGTCACAAAGGCTGGTGTTCGTTCAGATCCACATTGCTTTAATAGAGATGACCGACTATATGAATGTTACTTATCAGTCGATTTTGTTGTCCGTTTAAGGAAAGGAACATAAAAGAGGGGAAAGGGTTTTAAATGGGGTCCAGATGTTGACATGAAAGGGGGTGAAAAGTGAGGCAGCAGCAGGAGGGAGTGAGAGAGTGGGAGTCAGTTTATATAAAAAAGAGCGATGACCGTCCCAAGGCCAAGCTCCACGCTGCCTTTTCTAAACAGTTTACACTGGACATCCCCAAAACACCCCCCTCTCCCCCAACACACGCAAGTATGCTGTCCATAAAACTTGCACATACAAGCAAGACATGTTGACAACGACTGAATAAATGGGAATTCTTACGTAATAGTCTCAGTTATTTATATAGAAATTTACTTCTCAAAGACTTGAATAGTACAAACTTTTTTTTTTTTACTGTTAGATCCCTCTTGTGGTGGGAAACGTCACTGCAGTGACCGCGTAGAACTTGAAGTGATGTACACAATGTGTGTGTTATGGCACTACTGTGCAAATTCAGTCAAACATAAATTCCTCTTGCATTCCACAAGACTTAAGTTACCTCAGACATAATAATATATAATAATGAAAATTAAACCTCTGGAGCAAAGCCTCCTAGAGACAAACAGATCTGTCTCTAAATTCCCCTTGATGTGACTTATACACATGTACAGTGTACGTTGACCGCTAACAGAAACCACAGTGCCTGCAGCTGTTAGTTCTCACAGGTTTTATTGAGTGCTTTTGGACCAGAAAGATGACTTAGCTCTTATTTAAAAGGTATGACTCATCAAGCTGTGGGCCAGTTCATCCACAGTGTTGCCTCAGACTGAACAGTCTGAAGTAACAAACAGATTGTTCCACTCTCCTGAAGTGACACGTGTGGCTCCCAGAGGATGGAAGTTCAATTCTGTGATTCAGGGTTTTAATCATTTTGAGGTTTGATTTGACCCTCATGGCTCCTGTCATCAACTGGTCAACTGTGGTCCAGATTTTGACCAAATGATGTGGACTCAGATGTGTTCTCATACATTTATAGCTTTTCCAGTCTTTATGGCAGTTAGTGTTGGTCATGGCAGGAGTCTGTGGCCTGGATGTTGTGTGTCTCTGCACACATAACCCAAGACACACAAAGACGCAAGTTGGGAGAGGCTTTAGGTCGTTTTCACAGCTGATAGTCCAGTAGACTCGGTTCGACTGGGGACCAAAATTCAGAACATTTGTTTACATTTTCAGCTGGTGTGGTTCTCATTCACACTGTACTCAGTCAAGCCAACCAGTCCCCCCCTTGCCTGTGGTGGCGCTGCACCAAGAACTACTGAAGGAAACTACACAAAAACCTCTGAAGAAGACATTTCTTCTTCTTCTGGAAATGAAAACAAAAATGGAGTGGCGTCAAATTTGAATGGTTTTAGGATTTCTGTTTTGTCTGGTTTTTTTTCAACAATGAACTCATAAGCGGATGAGGTAGAAGACCATGGAGAATGTTGTTTTTTCACACAAAGCGTTTGAGACGGCTCCATATGAGGTAAGAGAAATGTGCATTTGTTTGCCCTGCGCTGTAGTCCGCTTCTTGCTTTTGGAGCGGTCTCTGGTCCGCTTGCATTCACACTGCATTTGAACCGCGCTGGAGTTCACTTCAACTGAACCAAGACTTAGGTATTTAGGTGGACCAGAGTTCACTCTTTTGGTCTGCATCAGAGATCAGTTGCACATTCACACCTCCCCAAACGAACCAGATTTTCTAGGCAAATGGACCAGAGTTTGATTAAGTAGACTAAACAGGGCTGGTGTGAATGCACCCTAAGAAAACCCATGCAAACATGTGAAGAACATACAAACTCCACACAGAAAGACCCCAAGCTAAACCTGGAGCTTGAACCTAAGACCTCCTTGCTTTGAGGCAACACTAGCTATGGACATAAGTAATTGGATTAAAAGGCCATTCGTAAAAAAAAAAAAATTAAAAAAAATGCATCATGTAAATGTCCCATTCAGATTATTTTTTGTTTATTCAACTCAATCCAAATGAATTTGTAATCTGAATGAGATGGGTGGTTTATGCCGATTCATAATCCGAACAGTGCATGTTGTAACTTAATCTGATCATTTTATTCCGATTGTGGAAAACTGATCTGACTGTGCATGTGTGATCTACGTCAGTGATTCACAACCTATTTTCCTCGAAGACCCCCCCCACTCTTACTTCCTAGCCAATCGGAGACCTCCCAATCCCTCGCTACTCCCTTCTCCCAAAAAACTCATTAAGAAAGTGATAAAAGAATAAAGTAAATATTATAAGTAATATTATAAGTACTGTACAGTAATAGTAATATAAGTAAATAGAATAAAGTCAATAAAAGAAAAAGTAAATAGTTACAAACTTATTTGTAAATGTAAACTGGTTGTTGCACAACAGAAATAACTACCAGAGCACTGTTTTGAGAATTACTCAAATAACTTCTTTAAAAACTAACAACAGAGTATATTTAAAAACAGTCTTAAAAATAAAAATTGTAGTTTTGACAAGATATCAAATTCTGGGCATGTACACACAGCTCTAACAAAACAAAGGCTAATGTGTTTATGCATACATACATGTATACATACATAGAGTATATGCATGTACACATACCTACACATATATAGATATGCATACACATATACATACACACATACACATAAATATGTATAATGCAACAGAAAAAGAGTTAAAAGGACAGAAGTCTTTTTAGCTGAAAGTTATATTGACTTGAATTGGATTTTTTTGTAAATGTAATATATTTCTTACCTGTGATAGCTTTTTGAAACATCTTGGTTTGGAAAAAATATTTAATTCTGGTCTGAATAATGAGCTAGGACCAAGACCAAAGTTTATTCCTGCCACCCTAAAACAACTTTAATGACAAAAAAAAATAATTACA
>JARVGV010000578.1:24839179-24850495 GCA_031762435.1 Hypsolebias longignatus | reverse complement strand
ATACAGTATATATATATATCTATATATATTATTACTGAGGTATGCCTTTTATAATCTGACACACCTGAGTGAAAAGTGGCATATGTAGTCCCACCTCATAACAATTCATTTAATCATCCCAAATGATTAAAATTATGAAAAGTTTGGTAAACTTACATGATTGGTTGGTTATTTTTGGTCCAGGTGATATCAGCCGATGGCTGTGACTCAACCTCACAGATGAAAGTTGCATTGTGATCCAGCAGAACATCCATTGTTTCTAATAAGGTAATGATACGAGGTGCTAAAAGCAGAAAAACAAGTCACAAAGAGTTTTTTTGGAAACAAAGATACAGTAAAGTATATATATTTCAGAAAGCTGGCATTGGATTTGTTGCTTGTCTGTAACCAAAATAAAATAAGGCATCTTTACCAACTCAATTTATGACCGTAAGATGAATTTCTGCAGTGTACGTTTAATCATAAAGACACGAGTTGTCTGTGAAATGCACTGCTATTATTGTGATGGTTGCTGCATTGCTCTTAAATTTCATTAATCTGCTTCTGTGTAGCCTGATATGTTTCAGTATTTCCCATTCAATTGAAAACAGTGACATTTTTTAAGAAAATAATTTCAAACTTTGCTGTTTAAACCACTTAGCTTATTGCTAAAATTAAACTTAAGCTAAACAAAAAACAAAAGAACTCAAGTGAGGCATTTTTGTATAGTTAGAAAGCCACAAATATTGACAGTTAAATAAAATGTGTACATTTATTGTAAATTAGCTTTTTGTTAATAACATTGACCAGTAAAATCTTTATAAACTCATGAAGTTTGCCCCTACTGCACTTTCTGCTCCTCACTATCATTTTTCAGTGGATTTTATTTTTCAACAAAAGAGATAAATGATCAACTTTATGCACAATGAACATGCATTTTTTTAAGCACATTGTTTTTTTTTTTAACATTACATGAACCAAGACTGTAGTCATGATCTCAGTTTAATGGTACACATAGAGCTCCACACCAAGGTAGTTTAACAGCAAAGATAAAACAGAATGAACTTTGACAGAGACAGGAGTTTCAAGAAAATAGTATCTGAGTTCAGATCAGAGACATCAAGATGTCTTTAAACTCAGTAGGAACTGGAAGAGGAACAAAGCAGGGGAGAAGAAGTGGAGAAGAAAACAAAAGCTTAGGTTAAAAAAAAAACTGAAATAAATTAAAGTTTAAAGGACATCTTGCTTGTATTGTCTCTTGTAAAGCAAATATTTCCCAATGGTTGAAGAGGAGAATGTCTGCTTTGAACCTCAGGTCACCGCTGCTATTTGACTTATGAACAGCTGATGGGAAAAAGCTGCCATAGATCACTGTGAAGTCCTGAAATGAGCCCAAACTTTCATAGACAAAACCCTTGAGGCGCATTTGACAGATGGACTATTTCTCTGCAATATACTGTAATGGGTGTTGTTAGTGCTCCGAGTCCAGAGATGATGAACTGAAAGGAATTTGTCTCGCTACGGAAAAGTTTCTCAACATGTTTTATGGTGTCAATACAATGACACCATAAGAGCTTAAAAGTTCTGGTATGCTGATTTGTATTTGTGTCATTGTTCTAAAATAATGTCGTTCCTTCCTTGTTTGTCTGTTGATGTGGTATGTCTGAACGGAGGAGTCACGTTTGAGGTCACATGACTCCATTTTTAAAGCCAGAAAGAGTCTATTGAACTTGACCTTGTTAGAGGTCCTTGTTTAAAAAATGCTACTGCATCTTGTTTGACACTAAAACAAATCCATCTGGACCAGAGGAGGAGGCCACTTACCAGAATCCCATTTGACCTTTATTCTCTATGCACTCAATTCTAGCTAACTTAAGATAGCAATAACTAAGACGCTAAGCCATCCAGTCTTAAGATAAGACATTTGGCTGTGAATCTTAGAAACATTGAGCATGTGTTGTCAAAAGCAACATGCTGTATAACCAGTTAAATTTTTATACATCCAAATTACTAATGTTTAATATTTCATTTTGTTAAACCACTATAAAGAAAGAAATGGTAACACTTTACAATAGGGAACACAAAATTTGATTAACTACTAGGGAACACCTCATGAATGAATCAGGAGCTAATGGGTAGTAAACCAGTACCCATTAGTTACCAAGAAAACCAAAGAGGAATGAATCAGGAGCTAATGAGTAGCTTTATTAGAGGACTACTGGTTAAATAAATAAAATAAAGATTACCAAATCATTGAATGGCTATTACTTTGTTCAATGATGTAGTGAAGCATTGTAAATGAAGAGGAACTAATGAAGAACTAATGGGTAGTTACCAAGAAAACCAAAGAGGAACGATTCAGGAGCTAACCAGTACTTACTGGGGAACACAGCCAAGCCTTATTAGGGGACTACCGTTTTTTAAATTTTTATTATTATTATTTTTTGTTTGTTTGTTTGTTGTTTTTTTTACTACAGACAGAGAGGATAAATTATCCACGCGGGTTATGAATAAACCCTGCACCAGTGAGGTCACAGCTCGTAATTGTCAAAAACTTGTTTCCTAGTGATTACTGGTTTTATTGGATTATTAGCACTGATTAGCAATTTCATCATCTTGGCCTGCTGTCATCTTAACTCCATACGTCTGATTATCACTTACAAAATACCAAATCATTGAATGGCTGTTACTTTGTTCAATGATGTAGTGAAGCATCATGCCTAGTACCTAATAAGGCGTGGCTGTATGTTCCCCAGTAAGTACTGGTACTGGTTGTCTACCCATTAGCTCCTGATTTGTTCCTCTTTGGTTTCCTTGGTAACCTCCTATGAGTTCTTGATTAGTTCCTCTTCATTTACAAGGTAACTGTTCCCCAGTAAGTACTGGTTAACTACACATTAGCTACTGGTTCGTTCCTGAGGCATTCCCTAGTAGTTAAGCAAATTTTGTGTTCCTTATTGTAAGTTAACAAAGAAGTACAGTATACATATAATGTACAGTATTTCACTTACACAACTGCAGTTATTGAGGTAATTATATGTTTTTAAAAAGGAAAGCAACCCCTTTTCTTGGTCAAATCTAAACTATTATCAGTAGTTGATGTATAGCAGATTAAAAAATAATAATACCCCTAATAGGAATTAGTGGACAATCTCAGCCTTTCACTGAGTCAGCCCCTCCAATAACACAATAGCGCCGCAGAATACGTGTTCTGTGCTAAATGAACATGCATGTCTGAGGTTTGCTCAGCAGGCTCATATACTGTTTGTGCTTCCATTTGATACACCACTCATATCACATGTCCTGATCCTCAGCTGCACCTACGGCTTCCACAAGATCTGCCCACGTTTGCTGGCACCACAACGTCCATACTGTCCTGATCTGAACCTATTGAAGCACTGGATATCAAAAGTTGTGACACATCGTCCTCTGTCACATTTTGTGGACACAGTGTGCCAAGTTGGACGAACTTAGCCAAGAAACATGGGGTCATTTTCCCTGCAAGGTGTTTAGAGTCAAATAGGTGATTGTGCTGCTTTTCATGTAATAAAGCAGTATTTTTTCCTCATTTCCATTGGTATTGTTGTCGACTGTAAGATTTAAGAATCACTTACAGGAGTGCGACTTACCTTTCTGTGTGCTGTAAGCTGAGGTTGCCAAAATCAGCATAAAGACTAATAAGGGCTTCAAAGTCTTCATCCTGCCTCTGCGATAATCAGTCTAAGCAAATCTCTTGGAAAAGTTAATAAAAAAAGACGGTAAATGAGTAGTTAGAATCCCATACTCGGTAAGGAGATGTTCCTGCATGTGCTGCAGCCAGAAGCCGCCACGAGCTCTGTGAGATCAACACGAACCCGCTCCGTCACTGTGCGTTTGAACTGTGTGATGGACATCAGCAGCTGATCTGCATGTACAGTCACTTTGGTCTAAGCTCCAAAGGCTCCAGTGCTAAAGAGCCATCTGCATGCTGACCGGTCAACAACACTGGCAGCAGCTGATCAAAATTCACCACGAAACATGATGGTGGGCCGTCATGTTTGTCGTCATCTTGCTATTCAGGGTTCAGATAAGTGTCACAGCAGTGTTTGATTAAATTGTGACCAGAAGACCTTTTCCCTTTTTACACTTCTGTAAACAAGTAAACAAATACACACTCAGCCATATTTCATAGCTCACAGCATGACAATCTGACACGAGCTCACGCGAACACACAGTCCAGGAGGTGCTCTTTGTGTCCACCTGTTGCCTTCCAGTTTGAATATCCTGTTTTATTTTAGGAAAGGAATGGCATTTCAGCTCACTTGCTGCTCATCCATGCTGCTTTGGAGGGACTGCCTATTGTACTCCGACAGCAGGAACCCTCGTTCTCCGAGTCTGAGCTGCTTTCGTTGTTAAAGGGGTAGATCAGATCATTTTAGGTGGGGCTCTAAAGAAAACTTATTGAATGGCCTCAGTTTGGAGGAATAGTTTAATTCTTAACATATGGATTAAATATCAATTAAAGTAATTGCTGTAGCTTTAAAACAACTCTTATCTAAAAAAACCTTCCATATGCAGTTCATGTAAAGTATTTTTAGAAGAACACATCATTATTGCAATATCTAGTTATCTCTAAAGAGATATATTAACATTTTTAGGCTATTTGAAATGCTTGCTACAAACTGATGCTATGTTAGCTTGTAAACAAACATATGTAAATAATGTGTCCTTTAAATGGTCAAAAGTTCAACTATTTCTTCTAAGTGCCATTGTTTATTTAAGGTAATTATAACCAGTGATAAACACAATTTACATGCAACCCCCTCTCAAAAAATGTAAGTAATATTTTGAGTATTAGTTTAAGTGTTTTAGGGAGATTTTTTTTATTGCACTGTGTTGTTTGAAAAGTAAATCATCATCCAGGGAGGTTCTGCTCAGGTTCTCTTTCGTTCCAACGATTCACATTGCATTTGCTCTCATGTGCATACAACCTCTTACCACTAGGTGGTGCTGTTTGAATGACTATTCAGCTTCTTCCTTTTCTATTTTTAAATCACTTTTTTTTTTTTTTTTTTTTTAAGAAATGCATAACACCACTATATTATTTATGAAAGTTAAAATTGTTAAAAAAAATCGGAAAACAGTTAAAAAAAAAAGGTTTAAATGTTATTTGCAAATCATCACTGTGTTCAAAACCCCTGATTTAAAAGCGCACCAACGTGTTTAAAGTGAACAATGGTTCTCTGGTTCCCTCTGCTGGCAAGGATAAATTTGCTTGAATCATAACATCTTGTTTTTTGTGTTTTTTTAATAGCGTTCAAAAATGTTCAGTTACTCATAATTTATGTATGTATAAATATGTCCAAGAATCCAGGATATCTTGTACTGTTTAAAGTGATACTTGGTAACACTTTTGTGTTATTTCTAAAGGCTGTTTGAAGGTTTTTGTTTTTTGTCTTTTTTTTTTTTACAAAATAAATAAAAATAAAAATAAAAATTAGGCCACCATAGGCTCCAAACAGGGGCCTTGCCTCTAAACATGCACTTTTAAGTTGATCATTTGCTTTTTGTTTTCACTTCAACTTCTAGGACAAAAAGTAAATTACACGGACTGGACTCGAAATTACTAATAAAGAACATTGCATGTTAGAATATATAATAAAGTAACAATGAAAATACAGTATATTAAATTATCCTTGAAAACATAGCTTAAAATTAAACAAAATATTTAAAAAAAAAATTTAAAAAAGCAAAATGTATGTACAATATATCCTAATAGTTTTGCATTTTATTGTGTTTCTGGCTAAAGGCTAAAAGCTTAAATGAGGTGAGGCATCTGAGGGAGCTCAACTATTGTGGAGCCTTTTCAAATCCTAATTGCTCAGCTGCATGCGAACCAACATGGCCCTGTCATGTGCAGCCTTTTCTATCATTCTTTCTTTCTGCCTTTCTTTCTGCATGCACACCCTCTCCTTCTAAAGTCGAGTCATATCTGGTGTCAGTCAGCCACTCCCTCTGAACATTGTCTCAACGTGTTCTGCAATAATTAACCAGCTGCTGCTGCACAAGCTCACCTCCTGCCACACAAACTGCACTCCAGACCTTTAAACACAAACTCTCACAGTTAGATTCACCATCAGAGCTGAATAATGGATCCACTTCATTTGCTTTTAGAAGACTAGAAGGAAGCTTGAGCAGGTAGGAAGGAACTTATTAGTTTGGGCTTTATCAAATTAATACACACAAGAACAGTTCTTCTTTGTAATAAAACAGCACTACGCAGTTTCTAGCTTTTAAAACTTACTGTAAATGATTAAATCAAAAAAACAGATTTAATGTGACTGTGATTCTCTTTGTGTTGGTTTGAATAACTAGAATTTTTCAGCATCTGCAGGAGTCAAACTAAAGAAAGATATTAGATGAGAAATAAAAAAAAATGAATTTCATGTACAGTCTGAAAGAATAATCTCAGCAGGGAGTGGAGAAGGGATTAGGAAGATCATGAAGTGAATTATTGGGTGTGTACAGTGACTTTTTACCTCACTGGCAATATTTTTTCCAGAATAAAAGTATGAAATGAAAGCATCACTGTAAACAAAAGCTGTGTAACTTATCTAGATGGTTTTGGTGAGCCACTGTAGATCAGGCTGGATGGAAGAGTTCACTGCACTGTAGTAACAGCAAAGCATTTATGTTGAGTTTATGTTGAGTGCTTAGCTACACTTTGAGCTGAAGCTGTTTACCTGTGTGATGGTGGGATGTGTTACCTGGTCTTTAGAAGCCACTTTTTATCCAGTTACACCATTTGAAGCGTCTTTTGCACAAGTTATACAAACTGGATATTAGTAAAGAAAAACCCATTTTGGATTGTGTTTTAACATAATGAGAATTTTGTTTATGGCCCAACCATTAAATGCATTCCTAAACACACAGTTTAGACACATTTTAATATAATATAAAAAAGTTTTAAAAAAAATTATGTTTACTATGTCAGTGCCCTCACACTAATATGAACAGCAGGACGTTATTGTGTGCTGAAAGAAGTTACAAATGAACACACGAGCAACTGCAAAGCAGCAGTTAGTGGCTGAACAATACAATAAAGATTTTTTCTTCTTTCTGCTCCCTTTCATTTTTTATACTCTGTACGTTATTGTTCATGGGATTGTTTTGTATTGTATTGTTTTAAAAAATGAACAAAATAAATGAACAAACATTTAGAAAAAAACACATGGACATACACTCATAAAAATATGTCCAGAATAATCATTTCTGGTGCTGTTGTTACCAAATGTGAGCTGGTAACAGGTAAGAGTTGATGCTGCAGCCTCATATCATTTTCCCGTCCAGACCTCCATCTCTCCGTATGCAGAAGAATGAATAAATAAATTAAAAAATTCAGATGAGAAAAAAAAAAAAAAAACTATGACTATATTGTGAGTTTCAACTTCAGTTACAATATTTGTGACAAAAATTCAGTGTTATCTTTGCTACTGCAAATGCTACTTTTCAGCATTTTGTGAGTGTGACACAGATATAAGAATCCGAGAATATAAAAAATGTATCTTTTGTTTTGTTTTTCCTACAAAATGCTGGATTTCTTTATGTGATGACCCGTCGCTCGTCTTTGCGCAGCCGATGTATTTGGTAAGTAGATTCACGCCGACACATCTTACACGCTCATGCTTTTTGCATCTTCATTGCCATTGTCTCTTTTACGCTTCAGCTTTTTATGGTTAAGATAGTTCCATTATGCCGCAGTAGATCTATGAATAAGGTTTTAACTCATGTTGACAATATTGCACCAGGGGGAGGTGAAAAGACTGTAAATATATCAACATGACTCAAACATTAAATGCCCAAACAATCATTAACTTCTGCCAAACTTTGAGTTTCATAAACGACTATCAGCCTACTTTAATTCTGCAGAAAGTTGTTCACATGCTCATTTCATGTTTGTGAGTCACAAAACCAACAGCCTGCACACAACAAAGACCAGACCCACACTAAAAAAATGTTCTTTAAAGAATGGTTTTAACAAGTTGTTCAATAAAACATTACACAACGTTGAGTCACTGTGACACAAGCACGAAAACACTCATCAGGGTAGCAGCTCTTACTGGGAAACACCCTCTGTTAGAGCTATCTTGAATTAGAAGAAGGAAGAATTTTTATTGTCATTGTAAAAAGTACCATGTACAATGAAATTATATATGGTATTTGTTATATATACAGTACATCTAGATACGTTAAAGCTGATAGAATTTACTATAGATACATCATCAACGTGTGACTGATGTGGATGAGGAAAAGTCACAATGTTTTTATTTTTGTTGTTATTCAGATAAACCTCGACGACAGATTATTTTTAATTAACTGACTTCTAAATCAAAAATATGCTAAAAAAATAAAAATAAAAAATGGAGCAAGAGATCGATAGGCGGATAGGTGCGGCGTCTGCAGTGAAGCGGGCGCTGTGCTGGTCCGTCGTGGTGAAGAGAGCTCTGAGTCAAAAGGCGAAGCTCTCGATTTACCGGTCAGTCTACGTTCCTGCCCTCATCTGTGGTCATGAGCTTTGGATTGTGACCAAAAGAACGAGATCACGGATACAAGCAGCCGAAGTGAGTTTTCTCCACAGGTTGGCCCTTAGAGATAGGGTGAGAGAAGCTCGGTCATCCGGGAGGGATTCAGAGTTGAGCCGCTGCTCCTCCTCGTCGAGAGGAGCCAGTTGAAGTGGCTTGGGTTAGGATGCCTCCTGGACACCTCCCTGGTGAGGAGTTCTGGACACGCCCCACTGGGAGGAGAACCAGAGGAAGACCCAGGACACGCTGGAGGGACTATGTTTCTCGGCTGGCTTGGTAACCCCTTGGGATTCCTCTAAAGGAGCTGGACCAAGTGGCTGGAGAGAGGGAAGTCTGGGCCTCTCTACTTAGGCTGCTACCCCAGTGACCCAACCCCAGTTAAGTGGACGAAGATGGATGGATGCTAAATCCCTCATCTTTTGGCAGTTATGTTTTCCCCATCCCTGCATTCAAATGTGTTGAATGCTTTGTTGGTCTAACATCCAGCTTTATTCAAACATGTTTTAGTTTTTGTTCTTCTCCAAACTTTCAGTTATTTTTTCTGTGTCCAATCTTATCTTGGATTATTGAAACATATTTCAGTTTCTCAGATTTCCTTCTATGGGGTGACTCTTGATTTAAATCAGCCTAGCTTTGAAGAGATCAGTCTGTTCATTGGTTAAACAAAGAGTGAGGAACTCCTAGCACCTGTTATTATAGGGGTTCCACAAGGTTGTGTGCTGGAGACCCTTCTCTTTACAGTACACATTTGGCAGCACAACATCTCTGTGGTTAGCACTGTTGTCTCACAGCAAGAAGGTCCTGGGTTCAATCCCCAGTTAGACTTGGGGTCTTTCTGTGCGTGTGTGGGTTTTCTCTGGGTATTCTGGTATCCTCCCACAGACCAAAAACATGCATGTTAGACTGCCTTCACATCCACGCCTCCCTTGCAAAAGAGATCTGTTTCATCTCAATGGGATTTGCCTGGTTAAATAAAGGTTAATAAATAAATATGCAGCTTTCTAAGGTCAAGTCAAAGGTTATGCAGATGACACCCTGCTGTGCTAGTTATTTTTGGTTTTTGGTTTTAGCAAAAAAAAAAAAAAAAAAAAAAATCTGTGACATGTTCAGATAAATGAAGATTTGGTAACTCCTCTAAACTTCTTGAAGACCACAGTTGCCGGTAAACCAAACTGGTTTTACTTTATTAAATATTCAGATATTGCAAAAAATCCTAAACTTAATTTTAACTCTCTGAGGTCAAGTTGTCAGACTACATTTGATGAGTTACTCGACTAAAAGTAACCAAAGTAACTCCCCCTACAAATATTAGTTTTTGAAGATGCATTTCCTGTCTGAACTGTGGCTCTTAAACAAGATGTGTTGTGACTACAATCAAAAGCTTTTTGTTGCTGTTAACAAAGATAGTAGTGGTTTGTAGCTTTGATTCTTCACAACTAAACAAACAGAACCTTGGACTGACCCCAGAGGAACCTCAGATGTGGGTGAGCTTTTTTGATTCTCAGCCCCGCCCAGCCTGTTATTAGTGCATGAGAGGAAACTCCCTTTGTGGTGGTTCAAATATCAAAAGTTAAGGGTACATAGCATTTCAAAAATGGAAAACAGGAGGAATTTTAGTTGGAATGAAAGGAATGTTGTGAGAGATGGAACGAGGAAAGTAAGATGAAGGTAAAAAAAACAGTAGAAACTGAGTTACAACAAATTTCATAGGAGAAGGGATCAGAGGAGATCCAATAAACTGGGAAAAATATTTGAACTGGGAATTTTTGCACGGTTTTGAATCTTTAAACATGGAAATATGTAGCTGAAATGTCAATAAAAATGACTATAAGGATATTAAAATAGAAAATTGGGGATTTCTAGTTGCAGTAAAACATAAAGGATCTTCTTTGGGCTCTGTGTTGCTTTAATTATACGAGAAATTAAGAATTAAATTTCCATCTCTTGAAACAAGTCTTCCTCTTTTTATCGCTAAAGGATCTGCCAGGAAAAGTTGAGTTACGGAGACGGGGCTGTCTTCATTCCATCTAACCGACCACAGAAGCTGCTGGAATCCCACAGGAGAAATAAAGAACTATATAATTGCGTGTTTACATCTCAAATAGAGAAGATGGGATTGCTCCACATTTGACTTAAAGAAAAAAAAAAACAAGTATAAAGAAAACGACTTCAAAGTATTTACAGAGCAAGAAAGTAATGCATCAATTGGTTGTAATTAAATTAGTGGAGTTGGTGTGATGTGGCTGCCTCTTTGGGCTCCACAGCTTTTTGTTTGTCCTCTGGCTTGTCGTCTTGTCAACAGTCGCATCAGATGCTTTCTGACTTCTCTGGCTAGATTCGGGCCTTCAGCTCAAACATCAGCTCACAAGCACACCTCAAAATTTAAACCGTAAATACCCTGATGCATGCTCAATAATCCAGGTAGAAAAATTTAAAAAAGCTAAGTCTGGTCCTCTGGACATTCAAAAAACAAAACAAAACAAAGCAAAAAAATTTTTTATTTAATCTAAAAAACATCTTTAACAGTAAAATTGCATTTGTCACCGGCCACCAGAAACGGGACACAAGTGCGCACGAACACATGAAACAAAGGACACGACTAATTACTGACAAGGAACAGACTAATTACTGACGCACAGCCTTTCCCGAAGCTGCTAACTCACCTGTAGTCAGCACATCGATGCAAAACTTTGACCAAGCGCCACATATGTGCTTCTGAGGAAGTGTACAATACAAAAATCATGGTAGCTGCTTGTATTTTCTCTTAAGAAAAGTT
>JARVGV010000578.1:24796765-24808252 GCA_031762435.1 Hypsolebias longignatus | reverse complement strand
CGGTAGAAGACAGATCTCTATCGTAGGCTAAATCTCTATCGTTTCTACCGTGTACCGTATATATCGCACATCCCTAATGTATATATAACTGAGCGAGCCCAGTGCCGCTGTGTGCACACACTCATACAGTATAATCAAATGCACACAGAGTTAAACCAAATCCAGGCCTCCATCTCTCCACACTCATATTTCACTAGACACTCATAGATGGCCCACAGCAATCAAGTCTAAATTAGAGAGAAATCTGCTCCAAGAACTTGAGAACAGCTCACTAGCTCAGAGGCCGTACTGTGTTCTGGTGCGTATGTGTGTGAGAAACGGTGAAACAAAAGAGCCAGTCCTTGATATTAAACCAACTTTGAGGGGCCTAAATTGGGGGCATTACTATCCCTCTGTGCTGCTGTTCATGCAGTTTATTCCTTACTCTTACTTTACTAGAACTCTGTGAAGTTGTGCATTTTAAGAGTAACTTTACAGAAAAAGAGTTGCAAGTATTTTTTTTTTCTCTAACCTGTTATGTTTATCTCCAACTATTTCTTTGATTTCCTACAGTTCCCACAGCTTTAAGCCATAGGGTCATGCCACTTCAGAGGTTTATGACCACATGATTTGGAGTTGTGACTCTTCCTGTGGTCAGCTGACCATGATAGTGCAATGCACTGGGAGTAAAAATAAAGTAAAACGTCCTTTTTTTTTTATAATTGGCCTCTGAAATATGGACGATTAAAAAATATTTTGACATTTTTTTGTTTATTCTTGTCAAATATGTTTTGCTGTTATTTTTCTTTAAATTTAATTTATACAACTTTTCTAAACTATTTTAAGTTTATAATGTCAAGCTTAAGCCATGTTTTTGTAATGGCTTTGCAATTCGTTTCTGAAATACATTACTAGGAACGGCGCTCTATGGTGTGACATATTAACAGGGAGCGTCGATGAACCATGGATATTAGGTTGGCTGGGACTTTGTGTCTACATTGTGTTCTGAGAGAATTAATTCATGTTACCTGCTGAAGTTGTCAGCTGAGCTGTTGCCACACTACAAACACACAACCCCAAAACAGTCATTGTATTGATTGAGCTCTTATTTTTTTAGTACACCGCTTTACAACTTTGTATTTAACACGTTATACCAGCAGCTGTGAGGCATAAAATTGTGGAAGTAAGAGTCTTTGAACTGCTGTGCATCCATTTCTAAATTATTTTTACCTTTTTAGTTTATTGGCCAAACTGAAAGTATGCATTACTGTTATTATATCAAGTTAAACTAAGTACCAAAATGTTTGCATTGTTGGTTTATATGCCATTTCTTTGGTCAAAGCGTGAAATGCTAAATGATGTTTCCTCTTTATGCAAATGGAGTTCTACCCTCCAAACTAGAATATTTTTTATTTTAATTTTTGTATAATGCACTCATAGATAATAATAATTAAGAAACTCAGGTAGATTTTTTTTATTTTATTTTTATCATAGATTTTTCCATAAAGGTGGTATGCATGCATGTATGTATGCAGGTTTCTCTTGTAAATGAGTCTCCAAGGCTCAGTGGGATTAACCATTAACTCAGTGGGTGGCCGAGATGGGGTAGAGGCAGGGCAGTATTTCTTCTATACACTTGTGGTGTCTGAGCAGGACACCCTATCCCCAACTGCTCCCCAGGCACTTTCAACAGCTGCCCACTGCTCCACCTGGGGGTAGATGGATTAAATGCAGAGAGCCAATTTTGCCATGGGAAAAAAACGATGATAATACATACACGTTGTTGTTGTTGTTGTTGTTGTTGTTACCTGTATAAATAAAGATTGAATGAATGCATGTTGAATTGGACAGCAGTGTCTTAAAACTTAGAGAGCCCAAAGGTGGGAAGGCTTTTTCTTGTTTGTCACAGTTAAGACCAGTTTAGACCATGACATATTTTTAGATTACTCTATAGGTAGGTAAATGAGGTAATAATAATAATAACAATATATAATACTATATAGTATTTCTTCTATACACTGGCTTTTTACTATTCTGTTCAGGGCTATGTTGAGAGCTAACAGTGGAGAATATTAGAGCTTGGCAGAACGTTAGTTGTTACTGGAAATGCACTCTCTTGACTGCTGGTACAAATTATTACCTCTACATCATGGATGGTTACTGACCAGACCAGTATAGAGTATACAGTGGATTGATTTTTAAGCTGATTTGGCAAAAATGTAACATATTTTTGGCTCGTCATTATTGACTACCAACTTGCAGGCATTTAGATTTACAATTACTGCCATTTTAAAAATGTTCTGTTTGGCTCAGAGTTATAAAAACATCTCTATCTGGGTTTGCAGATTCACCAGTTTGTTGTTTAGGAAATTCCGTGATTCAGACGTACACAGTC
This sequence comes from Hypsolebias longignatus, assembly GCA_031762435.1. Classification (NCBI taxonomy): domain Eukaryota; kingdom Metazoa; phylum Chordata; class Actinopteri; order Cyprinodontiformes; family Rivulidae; genus Hypsolebias; species Hypsolebias longignatus. Next base: position 24,805,878 of record JARVGV010000578.1, on the reverse strand, counting down.
CCCTATGGGCTTTCCATGTTTTTTTTTTTTTTTCCTCAAGAGGAAGCGTAAAGCTTCACTCCTGCATAACATTTGTCACATCTTTATGATATTTATTACATTTCTGCAGGATAAAGTTTTTCAATATACAGGTCTTTGGAGACCATTCCCTTTTATTTACTGGTTTATTAGCATCTTCTATTGAAGAACAATGGAACTAATGGTTTTAGATTTATTTTGGCTCTATTCAACGGGGTATTAACACAGTTTACTTTAAAAAAGTACTGGTGACCTAATTATAAATACAAGGGATGCACGATATTGGATTTTTGACCGATATCTGAAATGCCATTATGTTAAAACTTATTTGACCAATAACCAATACCAATATTCTTCCCCTAGACCTACTCACAGAGACTACATAGGTGTTTCTCTGCTGTAGAATTAAAATACTACATCATTCTGCATGGTCTTTGTCAATTTGGAACGCTACCAAATGCAGATGCCAAAAAGGGGCTGAAAATGATGTAACACTTCAACTTGGATTATGATCAATGTCAAATTTATTCATGACATAGGTAGGCGCTCGTGACATCATAACGTTGTGCTGACACTGCAGACATCCTTGTCACTGGGTTGTCATAAAAAATAGTGCCTTTTTATATCAGTAAGTTATTTTGATGGAATGGCATATGTCCGATATTTAACTTTATTGCTAATATCGGACCATACCGATACCATGCCGATAATATTGTGCATCCCTAATAAATTGGAATAAGCCATACATGTTAAGATTTTATGTTTTTTTTATTTTTTTTTTATTATTATTATTTTATTATTATTATTCAGTGCTGGGTTGCACTTTAAAGTAAATAATCTACTTTTATATATACAAAAAAAAAAAATCAGTAACAAGAAAGGTTAACATTTTATTACCTCTTCCTGTTTACTATTATCTATGTACAAGTTCCTACAATTATCTTTTCTTTGGAGTGTTTGCTTCCTTGCATAGCAGGAAATAATTAATGAAACATTACATCTAAATGCAAGGATGTGTCAACAAGTCACATGGAAAATGTGAACAGAAGCTAATAGATTTATGCAAATAAAGAAAAATAAAACCTTCATGTTGCTGTGAACCAAATCAAAGTTTAAAAGCCAAACAACATAAAGTTTTAGTGTTAAAACATTATGTTAGAGTTTAAAAGCAAAATCAGAAGATTTAACTTAGTAGTGTGACCACATCCATGTGCTCTTTTCAGGAAGTGTCTATTTTTACTCCTCAGATCATTTATAATTGATGGACTTGTCTGCTCAAATTATGTGATGGTCAGTTGACTTACAGCCTAAGTGTCTTGTCTGAATGTGTGACAAATAAGTAGGAACTTGTTAGTTTTATTTTATTCTTTTATATTTTTTCCCGTTGATCATTTTTACTCTCCCTGTCATTTAGCTCGTCACCTGTTCCTCCTTGCACTGTGCATCTGTCGGCTCCTCTTACCGTCCCTCCCTTCCTACTGGAGTGTTTGTTGTCTTCATGGAGCATTAGCTGTCTTAGAAAACGGATAAATGGTTGTTATCGTGCATGCTGATCATATCTGATTTGGCAGGCAGGTAACAGGAACAAATGAAAACGGAGTCAAGGTTGCTGTAGCGATGCTTGTTAGAGAACGATCACGTCAAATTCAATTGTCCAAACAATTTAGCAGATTTTAAGGCCCAATTTTGAAATTTGTCTTGCTTTTGTCATATTTGCCAAACCCACTTTTAATCAACGATGTGTGAATAGTGCTTATACAGGCACATCAAACAGATGTCAAGAACTAGCATCAATCACAAACCCCAGTTAGATTATTGGTTCTGTGTATAGGAGCCCTGAGGCATTTGGTGATGACACCATCCTGTTATATATATATATAATTTTTTTTTTTTTCTGTCAAAGTGAAAGTTCTTTTGAAGAAAGTTAGCAGATGTTAAGGTTGGTTTCAACTTGTCAAACAGGCTGTTTTCACAATCTAACCATTTAACACTTATGCTCTTTGTTTTAAAATATAAATGACAAGAAAGCTTAAGGTGGAAATGGAGCCTTCACCAAATGATAAATGCTAATGCATTAGCTTAGCCTGTAAAGTTTACTCGTTATTTGTCAAGTTAAAAGGAAAGGAGAGGCAATCAACTAATTTCTTAGCAAATAACTTCTTCCACAGCTCTCTCTGCTTTTGTATTGATTTGGTATTGGTGGTCAGCAGTTCCAAATGAAATCTATATATAAAACATTGTTATATATTTTAAGCATGTGGGGAACATACATGACTACCAGGAACAAAACATTAGAGAAACATTTAACATCTTGTATGTAAAGTAAGTGGCCAGAATTTGCTCAAAATATTAGTGAGCGGACACATGGCTCTTTATCTTGTGTTAGATAAATATGTTTAATGACCATATGGACCCTGTTTAGTTGAATGATTTCTAAATATAGATTTTTCCCTGGGTCAATATGAGCCTAATGGGTAAGATAAAGTGGGAGACACTACAGGTGTTCAAGCAAACCTAACTGAATGGCGGGATTTTTTTAAAATGATTTATTTTAAAGTGGTCAAAAACAAACAAAAATAAGCCAAAATTTCAATTTTAAGATTCAAAACACATATTAGAGTACATTTTAATTTCAGCATAAGCTCTGTAGGTTTGGTGTAAGCTGCTGTCTTTGAGTTAGACTTCAAACTAGTGCAGTCATGTAGAGCGTTCTCTGGTTTAACTCCACCCTCCATCTGCTTGCTGCCTTTGATCTTAAACAGGCTTTTTAATCTCTCCCCTGGATCCCATCGAAATACGCACACTCACGTACGCATGCACACGAACACCCAAAGTCAACAAACTCTGAAACCAAACCATGGCGGTGCTCTGTAAATCTGCCACCTATCTGCTTTACTATCTCAAGTTAGATAACGTGCATTTTGAGATCCAGGCCAGTGCACAGAGCCACACTGCTTGATGAGGGTCTTTTTATTTTAAATGGCCGCTCTTGAAAATCAATATTGCTCATGTTGCATGCTTTTGACTAATTCAAGGTAAAAGTTAACTTTTTTTTCCCATTCCTGTAAAAAAAAATAAAAAAATAAAACAGTATTGCTTTACAAACATGTTTGCTCTGTTGTCTGGTTTTCCTTGAATAGTCAAGTGCAAAGAACATTTTGAATATTCACTTTACTGTGTCATATTTGGTTGGGGTCTATTTGCCCCTGTGTCTGCCTCGACTGAATACTTGCACTGTAGAATCTATGGAGTGTACTCTATGCGTGTGGGGGTGGGCCCCCCCCCCCCCCCCCCCCCCTTTCTGTGTGTGTGTGTGCTTGGATTCAGTCAGGTGCAGTGTGTATGTGGGCTGTTTTCTTTACAGTGTGATCCTTGTGCCTGATCTGAGAAGGCTTTACTCAGCCACCCATCTTGGTCACATGATGTTTTTCTGTGTGTTTTCATTTAATATTCAATATTATCTAAAGCAGGGCTATTCAACTGGCTTAAATCGCAAAACAACCGTACTTGATGAGAATAACTGCTGGATGTTCGGCCCCTGTCAAGTCAAGTCAATTTTATTTTATTTCTATGGCACAGTTAAAATTAAAAAAAAAAAAAAATCCCTGAGCTCTTGACTTTCAGTAACTGTGGCCCCTGAGCAATTTAGTTGAATAGCCCAGATCTACATTAATGTCAGTGTTTCCCCTACCTTTATAAAAGCAGGGCGCCCCGCCCTGTCAACAGAACTGAGCACCCTGCCTACTGAACCACACACCCCTCCCCAACAACACTGATGTAGCACTAAGCTAGCAGTGCACAATACATACATGCTAGCTAAATAAACTATTACTATATGGAGGTAACACTTTGATTGCCCCTGGCTCCGAAAACAGCATGCAACACACATATGTCTCAATTTCCACCATCCCCTCCCCGTTGACATATATCACAGAAGATAAGAGTGCCCTGCCAAGGCATAGGGGAAACACTGAATGTACTAGCTTTAGTATGTGGGTAAGCTTTTTTGGACGCACATCTGCATTTGATGTGTTCCATGGGTGACAATATGTGAAAGCAGTGTAGAAGATCTTCCTCACTTTCTGCCTCTTTTTTAACTGTCCTATTAATTTCTCTTCTTTAGCCACCTACAATGTTTTTGTTCCTTTATTCATATTTCTTTTTCATCCCTTCTTGTCGGTGTTCTGAGTTCTTATTTTAGCTGATGACACTCTTTTTGTTTAATTTTCTCATTTCCCCACCACCAACTTTCATTGATTGTATAGGTTTTTGGAGTAGTCTTTTACAGCATATAGTTGGTTCTGATTATTGAGGCTTGTCAAGTGAGACTACTGATAGTTTTTGTGAAACTGGAGTTTGGAAAATTTCTCCTGCAACTACGGTGAAAACATGCAAACTTCACCCAGAAAGGTCCCCGGCCGGGATTTGAACCGGCAGCCTTCTTGCTGAGAGGCAGCAGCTCTACCAACCATGCTGCCCTACATAAATACATAAATAAATAAAAGTTGGTACTGTTGGTCACATTAGGCTCACTGGTTAGAGCTGCTGCCTCACTGCAAGAAGGTTGTATCTGCTGTGCGGAGTTTGCATGTTCTTCCAGTCGAGGCATTGGATTTCTTCTGGTACTCTCTTTTCCTCTCACTTTCTAAAAACATACATTAACTAACAACTCAAAATTGTTGCAACGTGTGTGTGAGATTGCATGAATAACTGTCAAGTAGGAATGTGCAATATATGCGGTACATGGTAGAAACGATAGACATTTAGCCTATGACAGAGATCTGTATTCTACCAGTTAGCTACAGTAATGCTGTGTCTGATGTAAAATCAGAGTTGTCAGATTAAATCATTATGTTTTTTGAGTTGAAAACTGTGTGTAAATGGTGTTAAAGTCTGTTTTCTTTGAGTGCCAAGTAAAGCTTCAAGCTAACTATGGCTGGCTTGCCGTACTGTTGCTGTATTTGGATGCATGCGCAAAACTTTTGTGTTCTGTCAAAAGTGTTGGTCAGCTTTAGAGAGTGCATTTGGGCTGAATAAAAAAGGTTAAACCTGCTCTCTGTATGAAAAGAATACTATGTTGTATGATTTTACTGCAAGACCCTCTCTGGTCAAAGCCACAGAGGAAACTGGTCACCATTTTGTGTCAGCTGTCAAAGCGGAAGGAGGCGCCCACTGGAGGGTTGGAGGGTGAAGTGTTTTTGGTGTGCACTTTTTTATATGTAAAATGCTGCTCTGTTGCTGTTCATTTGTTAATTGAAAAGACTGGAAACTGTTAAGAGTTAACAATATATTATTTTGTTTAAAACTAAACTGTTTTAAACTATGGCTAAAACTACATTTGATATATTTTGCACTGTTTTGCACTACAAGAAAGAAGCTTAATACTTGATTTTTATTTATTTATTTTTATTTGAAAACTCTCTGGACCTAGTAATGTAATTTTCTTGATTGAAATTATTTTGTTATATAGTCATTTTCAAAATAAATTATGGCAAAAAAAATTTTTTTTCATTCCTATTGTAAGTTTTGTACCAAAAACATATCATGATATATATCGTTACCGCCACCCATCACAATAGATATCGTGATATTAATTTTATGCCATATCACACATCCGTACTGTTAAGTATCTCTGTGGCCCTGTGATGGACTTGTAACCCTTCCAGGGTATACCCTGCCTCTCACACAATGATTGCTGGAAATAGACAGCAGCCTCCCTTGAACATACCCTGAATGAGACAAACGAGTAAAGACCTTGTCTGTATTTATATTTTAAAGTGAGTTTCCAGCACTCACTCTCCAGACGTACCAAGTATACCATGTTGTGTTTACTCTTAGCTGCTGCTGACTTCATTCAAGTTTGTGATAGGCGACAGATTATTTATATGAAACGTGGATCACATTAACAGCATTCTGTACCACCATCTGTGGGGCTTGTTTCTTTGTCTCCTTTCTAGCAACATATTTCAGAAGATAGTCATCCAGTAGTAACCAACAAAGCATGTCATTCTCATACTTATATTCTCAAGAGATTTATTTTCCTCTGATTTGAACTGAGCTGTTAAACTTATTGTTACGCTCGTAAGGTTTCCATTCTCTTTAGAGGGAAATCTGAAATTATTTTTTTGAAAGGCAACTTTTCCTTTAACTAGGGATGAAATTCTACAGTAGGTTGTGTAGGGCTGCCAAGAATTAGTGCTATTATGGGGCAGCTGGGGCTAAGAGGTTAGAAAAGTCATTTTCCAGTGCAAGAGTTGGGGGTTCGATTCCACTAGCAGTCACATGCTGAAGGATCCCTGGGCAAGACATTGAACACATTGCCTCCAATGTGTGTCCCATTGGTGAATGAATGTATTTAAAGCACAGATTGTAGTGTAAAGCGCTTTAAGTAGCTTGATGAGATTGAAAGACGCTTTATAAGTATAATACTTTATGGTTTGTGAGGGTAATGCAGAAAATACATAAATAAGAGTTCAATTGAATTCAGTTTATTCATGTAGTGCCAAGTCACACCAGAAGTCATCTCAGGGCCCATTCACATATGTAAAAGTAAGTTAATAACAATTATCTGAGGAGCAGAACAAGAAGGAGGACCAGAAACACAATGGTAGGTCGAGAATCACGTTAAGAAGGAAATATCAAATAAAAACATTAAATTTTAACAATTCATTTTAAGAAAAAGATGTAATTTTTCCCTCTAGTAGTCAAAGCTTAGGCAGCATAACAAGCCAACCCTAGCTATAGGATTTATCATAAAGGAAAGTCTTAAAACTGGACAATGTGTCAGCTTCACAGACATAAACTGGAAGTTGGTTCCACAAGAGAGGAGCCTGATAACTGGAAGATCTTCCTCCCATTCTGCTCTTGGAAACTCTAGGAATCACAAGTAAACCTGCAGTCAGAGAGCAGAGTGCTCTGTTAATAAAATCTATAGTGTATGTTTATTTTTAAAGAGAAGTATTCAGTCAAACGAAGGTCTCTAATACAGTATAAGATGGAGCTAGGTTGTTGAGGGGTTTGTATGTGAGAAGTAATATGTTGAACTGTCTAGAGATGATAAAGGCACGAACCAGTTTTTCTGCATCGTTTTTTTTTTCTATGTAAATAAAATAAAACTATCGCTGGTGATATCTGCATCTACAGTGGGGGACAACAATCACCTGAGTGCAAGATCAAGATGAGAAAGATCTGTCCAGATGCAAGCAGGGCATCTGATTAGGGTTCTATCAAGAAAAACAAACAAACAATAAACAACTGGACTTTTATTCTGTAGCTCAAGATGGTTTGTTTCCCATCCGGTGGGCTCTGTCAGTTCAAAAACATCTGCCCATGTTCAGTGCCCTGAGAAGACTTCTGTTGTGACTTGGTGCTATATAAGTAAACTGAATTGGAATTGAATTGAGTTAATGTATAACAGGTCTTCTTTGAAACAGATAACCAAATGTCACATCTTCTGAAAACCTGTGGCAGTTTTTTGTTTTTGAATCATCCATCACATATTTTCTCACCCAGTGGATAGCTAAACACCACTTCCTCATTATGTCTGAATTTTACACACATTCTGTTCATTTCTTCTTTCTCTCATTTATTGTTTTTTAAAGTGTGTGCTCTTTTCCTCTCATCTCCCTTGTGTCACCAGCTAAACTACCTGTCTCAGCCAACATGTCAGAACAGTCAGTTATCCAGACTGTATAATGGAGAAAGCATGGAGTTCCCAGCAGAGTGACTCAATGTTCTAGAGAACAGGGGTCGTGTGTGTGTGTGCGTGTGTGCGTAGCGTAGTCGGAGTATGTGTGGGTGGTAGGGGGAGGATTATCCATGTTCTCTGTGTTTGTACCCAAATGTGTTTGTGTTTTGGGTGTATCCACCTTATTCCTGGGAGGGTTACTGTAGAAACGATTGTGGGACTTACTTCCGGTATGAACCGGAAGTAAAAGTTCTGTACGTTGTTTACTTGCGAATCTGTTCGCGTAGTTAAAGTTAGATCTGTTTTCAGTTATTTCGGGCTATTTTTTCGGGCTATTTTATAATAGTAAAAACTAAATATTGTCACGAAGATGTCCTTGCGGAGCTCGGGTACATGTTGCGCTGTTCGTGGCTGTACGAATAATCAGACAAAGCTGAATTTGTGGCTGCAACAGGTTTGTGTTGAACATACTCCGAAAACAAAAATGGAATGTTCCTGTGATAAGCGGTACCGTTTTCATCGCCTACCAACAGATGACGAAACAAAGAGAAATTGGCTTAAAAATTTAAATTTGAAAAGACCACCCAAAACGCTGTACGTGTGTTCGTTTCATTTTGTGGACAAAAAGCCAACCGAAGAAAACCCGCATCCTTCTTTGTGGCTGGGCTACGAGAAACCACCTGAAAGAAGACGCCGTGTCCTCCAGAGGATTGACAGCAGTGACACGAGAACACCAGGTATGATTTCAGAGACAGCATTTAGTTTTATGATTTTATGTAGTCAGTGATTAAATGATACTAATATTTTCGTTCATAACTGGCAAATAAACACACGCACCGTTGTGTGTGCGTTTATTTATATAGTTGTGTGTGTGTTTATTTATATATATATAATATAGGTGTGTGTGTTTATTTATATATATATACATATAATATAGGTGTGGGTGTGTGTTTATTCATATATATATATATATATATATATATATAAAGGTGTGTGTGTGTTTATTCATATATATATATATATATATATATATATAATATAGGTGTGTGTGTGTTTATTCATATATATATAATACAGGTGTGTGTGTGTGTTTATATATACAGTATATATAGAATATAGGTGTGTGTGTGCTCATAAATGAACCCTAATGTTTGTATACTGTACTTTTACTTTCAGATGGGCTTGACAAGAGTGAGGAGCTGTGCTCAACACCACCAACAACCTCTTGTGATGCCCAAACGCAGTGGTCATGCCCATGGATGGAGGAACACTCCTATTCCAAAGGACCCACAGTCACATGCAGCACGAGTGCATCATCCCCAGCAATACCTAATTCTGCTGCAGACACTATTTTGCAGACTGATGAAGACTCTCTTTTGTACACAGGGATCCCACTCACTGAGTTTCA
>JARVGV010000578.1:24749785-24764709 GCA_031762435.1 Hypsolebias longignatus | reverse complement strand
AACTCGAGGACTACCTGTACTTAAGCATCCCACTATTGTACTGTTTTTACATGAATGAAAATGGCAAAAGCAACATTTTAATGTCATATTTTCTACTTTTTACCTAAACCTAAAAAATGAATGTACCAGTTTAATACAATATAGAGATGGCTATTAGTCTAGCTTTCTAATTATTTAATATATAAAAACTATTTATTTTATGAGTATATGTGTTCATTTCATAGCAACAATGCAAAATAACATAGTACCTAAAAAAGTAGACTATTGTATCATATAGGGCAAAGTGTGCTCCCCACTTTTTCACAATACAGCACTAAGATGAGTGATGTTAAAAATGCCAGACTAATGCTTACGGTATGTTCCAGAGAATGATCAAAGTTGAATTGTTAAAAAAATATGAAATACAGTAGCTTAATGTGTATTTGTATGAATTGTTGCTCGAGAAGGAGTTTTTTTTTTTTTTTTTTAAAGGGGACATAAGATTGTTTTCTTCTTTCTGCCGTCTTTCATTTTATTTGTGATTGTATTTCTTATTGTATATAGAATTGTTTTGTTTGAAATGAAAAAATAAACTTTATAATAACAAATTATAATAATATGATTAAAAACATTGTAAAAGACCTACATCGCACAATCAGCTTCTATCTCACCTATTCTTTTGCATTTGGCATCTCTGTCTGATTGTCTCCAGCTGCATTCAGCTCTGGGCGCAGGAGCGGTGCGCCCCAGAATGTCCTATATCTTATATTGAAGAGGAGCTAACTGTGCATTTACAACTTTTAACAAAAGTCTATGGGCAAAGATTTTTGTGCCCCAGGATGAAAATATGTCACCAATCAGAAAATGTTGATGAACTGAACAACTTTACTCATCGCTAACTATAAAATATTTATCTTACACAACAAAAAATAACATATGTAGTGTATATATATATATACAGTATATACATATACTGTATTTTGAAATACATTAATTTTATTATTATGTCTTATTCAAGGTAATGTGGTGAGGCGGTGCTCTTGCATCCTCTATTGGCCAGCCACCACTGCTACACAGCATGAAGTCGCCACCGCCGTGCTTCACTATAGAGAAGGTGCTCTCGGCTTGCCGCTAGGCTTGTATCAGACATGGTGATGTCCTTGCAGCAGGGTGCTTTCTGCACAAATCACATGGCTTCAATGCAAAATGACGTGAGCACACGCACACACCAATTCTTCTGTTTTAAATCATTTGAAACGTTCAACTTCCTTAAGCTAGAGTATTTCGTGTGCAAGTCTACTCACAATCAAACTGAAATTCTTTTTATAGTCCAGCGTTTAAAGGCAGCAAGCTGTACGTTTAATTTACCAAGAAGCATAATTGTCATTATCAGGGGTGTTTGGAAAATGTTTTTTAAAAATGGGAGCTGTTCTGACTACGCAGATGTTCAGTCTGGTCAAACGTCATCCTTATTAGGAACGACTCGTTTCCTCACAGCATGTGTTCAGCTCTTACTTCCTCTTCCTGTTGCAGCGCAGCGCCCACTGAAACCTGCTTTTATTTATATCAGTTTTAATTTGAGCCCTCGGCGAACACAAAAGGAGCTCGTCTTCTCACCTGATGTGTTCTTTACGTCCAGAGCCCTCTACGGTTTTGGCTCCCCACCTCTGCTCCTGCTCAGAAACATCATTCTGAAACGTACAAAGAAACAAATAACTAAATACATCAGGTTTATTCAGGTTCATCCAGGAAGTGTTCAGTACCTCAAAGTCAGGGTCCGTCTCCCAGTCGTCCCCCTCTGCAGCCACCTTCACACTCACGTTGTGGCCCACCGCTGACTTCCACATCTGGTGGGGAATTGAACACAAAGCTGGATCAATTTATGATTAATAACCTTATTTTCATCAGTTAGATGCTTCAGAGTCACAGTGATGTTTGAGTTTGATTTGATGACAAAAAAATTGACCACATTTACAGACATTAGTTCTCAGCAGAACTTGCTGAAGTCTCAAAAAGGAAGTTAATGTCTGCATGAAACTTAAATTGACCAAAACTAAAGACACTTCATAAAAAAATAAATAAAAACAATTTACAAAACAAGACTTTATGGAAAACCACATGCTTTGCAGAACCTTTAACTGACGCAACAGGTTCTTGGTAGAAACAAAGTTATTTAAAAAATAAATGCAGCACCTAAATTGTTAGGAGTGGTTGTAAATACACCAGCTGCAACACAAACTATAAGAAATGACAATTTTGTACCTCTCACCATCTTACTGAACAGTTTTGGCCCAAATTTCAAACATAAGTCTTAAGGTTCTCCTTAAAGGTGTGCTGCGATCTACTTCCTTAATGTACAGTTCAATGAAATAAAAGACCCAAAGGCAACACTGTTCATTAAGATAAAAAGTTAATTAAAAAAAAGGTAATTACCTTCAACAGTTGTGTTGAATATTCGAGTACAAGTGTATAAAAGAGCAGATTAATCCTGAAAGGTTCAGGTTGCGACAGTGGGGCGGCACGTGAACGCGCATCCTGCAAACAGGAACGCGCTTCGGCAACAAAAATCGACTTCAACTATTTTTTTATTAATAAATAACAAATCCCAGCTTTGCTGCTCGGCTTTTCAAATATGTTTGTGTGCATTATTGTTATTAGTCGTTTATTTTTCTGGTGAAGTAAACGTCGAAATGAGGACATGCTGCGTTCAAGTGCCCTCGGAAATCGTATTATGAAAAAAAAGCAAAGTTGTGTGGTGGTTTCTTCACACTCTGCCCTTTTCAAATAATGCACAGACTTTTTTTATTGTCATATAAGTTGCATAGACAACATATAAAATAGGAAGGCTGTGAATTAAAAGTAATAGCTGGGATTCTGCTCGCTGATGTTTTGCTTAAAGGAAAAATATCAAATCAACTCGGCTGAGGCTTTGCATGTATTATTTAAATGAACTGAGTGCACCACTAGAAGTGTATTTTTTTGCTAAATATTGTGACGATGCTGTTTTAAGGCTATTTTTTTTTCAGGGACTGAGACTCCGTGCGGTGGCAACCTCTAGTGGCGATGGCTCGCATTTCAATCCATTTTTATGTTAGTGTTATTTTATTTATGAACACTAGGGGGAGTGATATGCTGTTTGTCACAGTCGCCACACCGATTAAAGCCAGGTGCACAGGGTTGATGAGCCAGGTATGAAAGTAAATTGAAGTGCAAGAAGTGTGATTGGAACATTTTTGCATAATCATTTAAAACAATAATTTAAAAAAGGCCTCTTTTGTCTATTGTTGCCGTTGTTATCCACTGTTGTCATCACTCTTTGTTAAAGAAATCAGGTTTATTTTGTAAATGAGTCTCCAAGGGTCAATGGGATTAACCTGCATAAATAAAGGTTGAATTCATAAATCTAAGCTTTTTCTTTTTCTTATTGTCTGTATCATTATTATTTTGATTACTTTATTTTTCTTTCTTTATGAATTGATTGCAACTACATGTATTTTCACATTATTCAACAACCAAAACGGATTTAGTTTTTTAATGTAATGGCTCGGTATTGAAAAAGAAAAACATTTAGCCCTCCCCACTACCTATTTATGTTGCTCTTATTTTGAAATGTAACCGGAAGCTCTATGTTAAGAGAGGCGGAAAAAGAAGATGTTGAGACCATAGACGCCGCCAATGTTGAAACGAAGTTGACACTAATGTCGAACCTGTTAACACCATAGACATAATATGCCTGTGGTTAACACAATCTGCCAATAACGGCTTGTTTTGTTTTAGACAAAATACGGCTTTTTTTTTCCAGCCTTTATCTTTCGTCCAATCAGATGTGGACTTCTAGATACGCCTATATTTTAGATTGCCCAATCAGATGTGGCCCTTTAGATACACCCATTTTTCTTTCGTTTAATCAGATGTAGTCCTTTGGATATGCCCATTTTTCTATCATCCAATCAGATGTGGCTCTTCAGATACGCCTTCCGCACTTGTCTGTGGAGCGGCTGCTTAGGGCCCTGTGGCCACTAGGGGGCCCTCCTAAATGGAATTGATTTTTATAGTGATTGATTTCTATATGATTCTATTACACACAATTTCATTATGAAGTTGTGATTTTTCTTTTAAACAATGATATACATGTAACCATGTGGTTTATTAGTTTCAAAATTATACTGTATTTATGTAAAAGTGCATGTAATTTCCCACCCGTGATGGGTCCATGAACGCATCTATGCTCAGGTGTCACCTGTTTCTCACCTCCACTCCACAAGAGAAGAGGAGCAGGTTCTTCTGCTGAAAGGTCAATTTTAAGCTCTTGATAAAGTTGTTAAATCTGAACGGAAACGGCATTACCCTGTCTGAAGTTTATATGGGCTGAGTTATTATAAGAAATTAGTTTCAGTGCGTGAATACGACAGAACACGAGGCATTGATGAGGCGGTACAGAGGAGCAGAGCTCAGGTGCTGCTGCTGCAGGACAAGACAGACATGCAGGCAGACACAGGAAATGTGCAGATTTAAGAGCTGCGAAATTGCAGTTTGTCAGAGTTGCTTAATACACATGGTTATGAAACAAGTTTAAAAAAAGCTAAACAAATATTTAGCATGAGATCAGTTTGGAGTAATAATATCACAGATAATCTCACATGGGCAAAAAAATATTCAAGGTTTTCTAAAGATTTGATCATTTAAAGAGGATTACACAGACCAGGTGTCATCAAATTATACAGAGCAATGGTGATAAAACAGACTTGCACGATGAACTCTGAAAAATATATACAGTAATAGAAAATATGGATAAAAAAATTAGTCTTAAAAACATCAATATTTACAATTGTAAATTTATATTTCCATTACTGTGCAATTATTGTGGTGTTTATTTATTAATAAACATTTTAACTGGCAAATTCAATTTGAGCCACCCAGTATTATGAAAGAGGAAGTGTTTGTATTTGTATACAATACAGTACAGTACAGTATATACATACATAGTTGAATATGAGTATGACTAAGCATTCAGTGCATATTAGCCCATATACTGTATATATTATTTTTATTTATTTTTATTATTTTTTTTTTTAATAATTGAAACACCATTTTCACATATTTTGTACGATTGTATCTGTTTTTTTCTGTTGTTGTGTACACTTAGCTATACTGTATTGTTATACTTCAGAGTTTAAAATAAATATGTACTTTGATGTCTTGTATTCTTTATGCAGCTTTGATTTGAAATGCACTGCTTTTTTTTTTAAAGGTTTACTTAAGGTGTATTTGCTAAAAGTATCAGTATCGGCATCGAAACAGCCGATACCAGCCAGCATTTTACACGGTATCGTATCGATACCAGAAATCCTGGTATCGAACGACACTAACGGAGCCCCGGAGGGGACATGGGGGATTTTTTTTTTCTTTTCGGTTCCCTCGCAATAGTTTTGCGTTCCCAGCAAAAGTTTTTGCGTTCCCTTGCAATACTGTACTGTATGTAGTGTTACGTCACAGACAACAGCAACATGACACCCGTGTTTGAGGTTCATGCAGGAGTTTGTGACTTGGCGCTATATAAATAAACTGAATTGAATTGAATTTTGAAATCAGCCTTAAATATAAGGATATTCAGTGTGTGCTGCAGTGGTAAAATTAATTTTATGTTGTATATTTCACGTTCATGCTCTGTGGATTCAGCGGTGGCTTCCTCGTTCGAGTCGACACAGACAGCTGCTCTCAGGCTGTCCCTCGGGGGAGCGATGGGACCTTACAAGAACCAGCCCTGTGGATAAGTGGCATTAGGGACCGTCAACAAATTACTGCATTTTCAGAGTATTTGTCTAAGCAGCAACATGTATCATAAATAAAGTGTTCTCAGTATATTTCTGCATGGTAATAAATCATAAATTTTCTCACCATTTAAAATCAAAAACAACAAGGAGGCACTTGTGTTTCAAAAGTACTGTAACTTTCTTTTAAAGCAAAAGTTCATGCTCAGTCATCCAGGTACAAAATACAATAATGGTCAGTCAGGTCATCTGGACAGTTTATTTTTTGTGGAAAGACGTTTGGCCCTTTATTCAGAGGGCTTCATCAGTCACCAGCAAAACCAGCAAACTGGTTGGTCCACTAAAGGAGTATACTGCTTAGTGGGGAAAACAGTTTACTTGAGACTCCTCAGACAGATGAAGCCCTATGGAAGTGTGTGCTTAGTGTGTTTTTAGTTAACATTTTTCTTAGTTCATATCTTAGATCTTATTACTGTTTTTCTTTTACACACATTTTAATACTTTTGTTGGATGTAACTGGGACCCTGTGTGCACAATTTCGTTCCACCATATGCACCACATGTGGTGCGAATGACAAAGAATCTTGAATCTTTGAATCCTTGAATGAACTTTGATGCTTTAAAAGAACATTACAGTACTTTTGAAACAAAAGTGCCACTTTGTTCTTTTGGATTTTAAATGGTGAGAAAATTCATGATTTATTACCATGCAGAAATATACTGAGAAAACTTATGATGCATGATGCTGCTTTGACATATATTCAATGCAAAACTAATTTTATCACTGCAGTACACACTGGATATCTTTATATTTAAGGCTGATTTCAAAACAAAACTCCATTAAATCTTGTCATCTGGACCAGTTTCTTTGAGGGAGAGGAACATTGTTGCTTGTGATGTAACACTACATACAGTACAGTATTGCGAGAGAAAGCAAAAGTAAAAAAATATCCCCAACATCCGCTCCGGGGCTCTGTAAATATGTGTCTGTAAGAATACATTTTTAAAATTTTCTTATTTTAATTTGTTTATTTTTAAACTGTTAGACATTAAGCTTCTTGTTAAGAGCTGCGGTGTTTGAGCTCCTGATCATTGAAGCACACACACCGCTTTTATTTTTGAAATACACAAACACAAACAACAAAATACTTCCACTTGTATACAGCCTGTAATTAAAGATATACTTCCTGACAATAGCATACTTTTTTAGAAACATTTAAGTAAAATACAAGTCCTTTAATGTATTTGATGTTGAAAATCATGTCACATCGTTGAGACCTGGTGACATTGATGCAATTTTGGGTCTGGTTATGTCATTTTATCTGATGCAGCCATAGGTGTTGCATCAGTTATGTGAAGGGGACGTGCCCGATAGACATTTTAAAAATATTGGTTTCTGGAGGAGGGACACCAGTGTGTGGAGTGGGTCTCCATTGGAGTCACAAATGCTTGTAACTCCAATGAATGCAACTTAAAAATGATCATTTCCTTTCTTGCAGTGTTAGTAAATATCCTAATCTGGCCAAATTAAGTCACATCTCCCAAACAAATTCCAAACTATTTATCAGATAGTTCAACCCTGTCCAAGTTTCTTCACGGACTAAAACCTAAATCTTTTGTATTCAAATAATTATGTCTAAGTAAAAACTTATTCCTCAAACTAATTCTCCAGATTCCTATTTCTTTATTATTTGTGTTGTAGATTTTTACTATCGCGATTCATGATTCTGTTTTTAATTAAATATTTTAGTAAGAAATTGTACTTTAACGAGAGCAGATAACTGTATTAAGAGAAGGAGAAATAATTGCCCTGCTTTCTCCCTCACTACCACTGGCTACATACTGGTAACTCAAAGAAAGGTAGGGATGGATCTACAGCGAGGACTCATCCTTTGAGTGCCTGTTCGTTGATGTCCAAAACATTTTGCAAGCATTCACCTGGAAATATTTTTAGACAGTGAATCATCTCAGCGGAGTGAGCTGATCATCACAGCTGAAGTGCTCCACATCTTCAAGGCAGGGAATGTAAATATTCAGTGCTCATCATTTATTGAATAAAGCTGTGGGAAAATGATGGGTTGCTTGTTGGTGGCTGTTCTCAGTTACCACAATGCCTGAATGTTCAAAGAGATGGCCCCATGGAAATGCTCACAAAGCTACACAGACAGGCTTTTTTCCTTCTCCGAAATGATTATATTTTAATTTCTTATATTACTAAATACATCGGTTACTCGCTGTGCATGTGTGTGTTTCTGTATTTTGTTGTTGGCATGTATTTTTGATTTTTATTGCTATCTGAACCTTTTGTACTAGAATAAAGTGGATTACATCAATCCGTTTTGTTTTTTCCTCTACTCACACCTACCCTTCTGTGTGTATTTGTTTAAAAGGCAAGTACAAAAAAATGCTAGAAAAAGGACATTGTGTTTGATTGTTTCCATTCAATGTCCATTTTTCAACTAGTACCTTCCAGGGAATCACCTTTTTGGTGCTAGATTATATTTGTATGCATCAAACTGTTACTTTGTTCTTTTTTTATAGATTCAATGAAATAAATGGAAACAAATGTTGTGTTTGTGACAAGCTGCTGGCAACAAAACTCTGTAAAGATCCAGTTTAAAATGGGATTGATGCTAAATTATTTGTTAGGTCTAATAGTGATACGACACTGATTTTTGTTTAGTTTTAAGATTTCCAAAATTAAAGGGCCTTAACAAGCAAACAAACTTTCCTGTCAGATTCTAGACTGAAATAAGTGGAAAATCTATCCAAATCCAAAAAACTTTTAAAGTCTGGAAACATAGCTATGTTTCAAGGCCACATCACTAGTTGCGATCATCAGTTCTTCAAATCAAATCCTTCAGTAAAACTTCAAAGTTTGACAAACTTCACACTTAGTACTGATTCTGGGACTTCCACAGAAGATGTTGGAGTCAGTCTCCCCACCATCACAGACATCTACACCTCCAGATGCAGGAAGAGAGCCACCTGCATCATGAAGGACCACACTCACCCAGCGCACACTTTTTGCTCCACTCCCCTCAGACCACCAAGCTACCACAGCCCTCTGTGTAGAGCAGATTTGAGTTAAGGTCCTTGCTCAAGGGCCCAGAGTGGGACAAATGAGGGTGGAGGCAGGTATGGATGCTTCACCTTTCCCACCCACATTTTGATTTTGTCGGTAGTTGAACCGGCGACCTAACAATCACAGGCCCACCTTCTATAACTTCTGCACCACCATTCCCTGTTTTTTAATTAATTAATTAATTAATTTAATAAAGGTTAATAACCTACAACTAACTATCTTTGGAAGTAAATGTGATTTAATCTGGTCAGTGTCTTGATTTGATCTCGTCAACGATCGTTCAGTTTTACAGATTTGAGGCATAAATTTGGTGACAATAATGTACAACACATGCTCTAACAAATCCTATAAAATCTTTGTCATGAACTTTGGTATGCAAAGATGTACAATATAAAAATTCTTAATTTGAATAAATTTATATCTCTAACATGAAGGGAAATTATTTACAGTAATTTCACATATTAATGTGCTATGAAAGTAAAGTTCATACGTTTCAAAAACATCTCACGTGACGTGTTGGAATTACAGGAAACTGCAGAAAAAGCCTAGATGGAGTATGTCTTATTAATGTAATGATGCAGCTGTAGAACTTCACACAAATTAATGTTTCATTCAGCCTTGAGTGCCCTTTTGCATCTCATGGTCTCAATAAAATGTCTGAATGAGCTGATGCAGAATATACAGAGAAAGAGTTGTTAAAAAGTCAAGCAGTATGTTTCCCAGCAGCACCTGGGGTTTATGAGACAAAATGAACAGTGTAGAGACCTGAAGGCCTAGCATTCCTTCAAAGAATGCAGTTTGTCTACGCCGAAGATCATCTTATGATGAGAACTGTTGTAGATGTTTCCATCAAACCTTGAAAATAACATTAAGAATTTCATGAAATATCACGTTACGCTCAGACTGTCTTGACACTTAGCTGCTGCCACACCAAATTTCAGCTCAATATCTGTAAAACGTTATTGCCTCTTATGTGTTGGTTAATGCTGATCGGCCGTGGCAGCCATCTTTAATTGGGGTGACTGCAAACGTTAATCAATTAGATGTACATCTAGTGTCAGGGTTACTTTTTTAATCTCTGTTGGTTCATGAGATATTTTGTTAACAGTTCACTTCAACAGTTCATAATGGATTTAAAAAAAACCATATATCCTGCTATTAGTTGGTGCTCAGATTATAAATTGGGGATTATTTTAAGCTATGACTTCTTCATTGTCTGTAAAATCGACAGCCTTAAAGCCATTTTTGTAGTACTTAAGGATACTTAGTTGTGGCCGCCATCTAAAATGGAGCGTACTCTAAAAATGTAATTGTTTGTAGATGTACATGAACAGATTACAGCTCTGGGAGTTTCATTAATTTTATTTGCTGGTGCCTGAGATTGTTTTTATAAGAAACAAAACACACAAGTGGACGAAAACATATTGATAACTAATTATATAGTTATCGTATGATAACAATAATATTATCGTACTAACTAGGATGCACAATATTGGATTTTTGGCTGATATCCGATATGCCGATATGTTAAAACTTATTTGGACAATAACCAATACCAATATTTTATATATGTTCCTTTGTCAGAACATAGTCTCTTATTTAGGCTTCTTTGCTACAAACATTGTGCAACAGCTGTAAGAGCTGGTGACATATATTCAGTAACAGCCATATGCACAGCACTTTAACTTATATTAAATGAAAAGTGTTGAATATTATTTATTAGCATTAGTCTGCGATGCTGTCTCACTTGTGGAGGCTTGTTCCCAGTTCCTGGCTGCAGTGTGGGATCCTCTGCACTCTTATTAAGTTAAAAGTTTTTGTTTATCCATTGTGCCGTAAGACTAATCATGCTAACGGAGCTAACACTTGACGTCCAAATGTCTGTGGTAAAACTCACTCAAGTAATATCAGCTATTAGTTTCTCAACAACGTCGGAAATGACGGCTTGTAACTCGGGTAAGGCTACATCGGAAAAATATGTCAGACTGGGGATGATGTAGCGAGGCTCAACGTAGTCCAAAAATCTTCGGAATCCAACATCCTCAACAAAAGTAAACTTCCACGCTGCCGACATTTTGGCTTCTTCATCTCCGCCGTGATCAGATCAGCATCACGTTGTGCTGGCGCTGCAGGCATCCTTGTCATTGGGTTGTAATACAAAAACAGTGTCTTTTATATCGATGATTTATTTTGATATTTGATGGGCGATGTCCGATATTTAACTTTAACGCTAATATCGTCCGATACCGATACCATGCCGATAATATCGTGCATCCCTAGTACTAACGGAAAGTCAGTTTTTTTCAGCTGCTCCCTTCTTCAGGGGTCGCCACTGCACTCAAATTCGCATGAAAGATTTGGCGATTTGATTTATGCCGCACGCCTTTCCTGATGCAACCTGGTCTCATACCCACAACCTCGGGATTACAAAACCACGGCACACTGACTACAGAGCTGCCACAACCTTGGCCATAAACACTGCCACCTTTCATTTTTGGCACTGGCTGATAATTAGAGCTACAGTGACAAGAAAAGTCCTACTTTGTAAGAAGACGCACGCAGTGTGAAAAGTTAGGAACAGTCTCCACACGTCCAGTTTTCTTATTCACCACTTGTTGCTCTGAAATCACTGCTGTCAAGCTCACAACCTAAAATCCAACTTGGAGAAGCTTCCTTCAGCTCCACTACATCAGCAAAGTCTTCACCAAGCTTCTGGACAAATTACAGCATGTGAACAATCCAGGCCTGCACTCCCAAAATCTCTTCTGATCAAACAAAGAGGTGTTGCCTGTCAGCGCTGGCCATGCGTTTGTGTTGACCGAGTCCTGCGAGGAATGCTGATAAGGCTCAGTGGCGTGATCCCCAGGGATCGCGACGGGCTCAGCACTAGAGCAGAGATTCATCCAAACATCTGTGAAGTGGACTTGTGGCTGATTGAGGTCCTGATATCCTCTCTTCTGGTCTTCATTGGACTGAGGAATGGGGGGACGGCAGGGGGGTTTGTCACGAGGAGGGCTGGAGCTCATTCTGCAGGATGTGCATTAACAGAGGTTATAAATCATCACTTGTACATGTTTTTGTTGCCATATTTGTGTGAATGCTGAGTCAGCATTTAAACTTATTTTTTTCTTGTTCATACTTTATTGCTAGTAAACAAATAAAATCAGCAAACGCCGTGTTATTTTAACCATCATATTTCAAAAGGTCCAGCTCTGTCAAGAACAGTGTGCTGTGACTTTTGATGTTAGTAACTTATTTCAAACTTTCTTTAAATTAAAATTTCCATAGAAATACAATAGACATTTCTTTTTTCTGCCCCCTTCTTCAGGGTGGCATAATTCCACAGTGAGCAAATTTGTTTGAAAAATTTGCCTTTTTTAATTTTTTTTTTTACACCAGATGTCCTTTCTGATACAATCTGGGCTTGAACCTGCAACCTCAGGATTTCAGGATTGCGATACTGACCACCGAGCCACTGCAGTCCTCTCCCATAGAAATACAATTAAACTCTAAATTCCTTTAAAATCACTTTTTTAATCCTCAGATACTTGTTCTGATTTTATTCTATGCTCCCTTTTGCATTTCTATTGCTAATTTTAGCTTTCAGCTATCATATTTATAAGTTGACCTTGGTTATATTTTGATGGTTTTAGCCACTGTTTTGCTAAGTTTGGCTACTGATTTGCTGCATTTACCTTTTCGTTATGTTACCATTAACTTTAGTTTCAGTTATGCTAATTTAAATCTTTTAGCTCTGCTTTACAATGTTTTTGATTTTAGCTTCTGTTCTACTTAATTTAACTTTTTAGCTACTGTTCTGTATGCTTTAGATTTTAGTCACCGTTAATTTCAAAATAGCTTTCAGCTAATGTTTTATTCATTTAAGTTGTTGCCATGTTTTATCGTTTCTGACTTCAGTTTCTGTTCTGCTTGTTTTTATGTTACAAATTCAGTTAAAATGGAATTAATACATTTCATCAAGGTTGAGAAAATAGAAACGAGCTAAACAAACAATGTCAAGCAAAACTGTGGAGATTTTTTATGAGCTTTGTAGAGTTCTTTACACCAGTTTTTCATAATAAAGATAGATAAATCCTAAACATAATTAGCAACAAGCCCCTGTTTAGCTACTTATCAACTAAAGACGAATACTTTGCCTCTTTTTCCATACTCTGTCCTTTATGAGTCACAGCCCCATCCCTTTAACAATACCCACTCATGACTTTAATAAAACAAAGTTTTATAATCTTGGGTTCATAGTTAATGTAATTACCTTAACAGCATCTGGTTTTGCTTCATAAACATTGTTCTCCTGCAGTTTGGTATAAAAACATCTGCGATGAGGATCTAAAATTACAGCAGCATAATGGAACAGCATCAGTTCAGAAAACATGAACAGGACCATTTTCATTCATTAAACAGCCAGGTACTGGTTTGGAGTTGGTTTTTCTTGGAAAAACAAAATGTCAGAGGTTAATTTTCTAATGGCTCGTCTATTGAATGTTGCAGGACAAAATATTTTCATGATAATGGTTTTCTTCTCTCATGCTGCAAAACGGTGGACCAAAACCTGCAGATAGTAATGATGTTAATAATGATAATTATCTGAATAGCAAGAAAAGACAATTATTTGTACAATAACATTAGTTCAGGTGCACACAGATATTCTGTCTTCTCTGTCTCGAACTCTTACTTTTAAGTCCAACTGAATGAAGGTTTCATTTACATGCATATACTGTATAAAGTACATTTGTACATACAGACATTTTTGTTTTTTTGTCTTTGCTGGTATGTACCACTCATTCACACTAATATTTTCTGTCATTTTTCATACAGTACTTTTGCGCTCAGGTTGTGTCAAGGAGTTGATTCTTGTTCAACAGGAAGTGCGAGGAGGCAGCACGGTGTAAAAGTGGAGATCTCCGTACCAGTATCCAATATTCATGTCAGACTCTAACAGTTATTAGTACGCTCACTATCTGCCTCTCTGCCATCGTTGGCTCATCACATAGTGATGTGTCTTCCTGCAATAAACATGAGCCTGCCATCAACGGTCTTGACAACCCGTACATCAGGTCACTGAAAGCGAAAGGGATGTGAAAAAAATAAATAAATTATATCTAGAATTAGATTAAATATACAGATGCTTTTAGGGGATTATTTCACCATATTGTTGGAGACATAGAGAAATATTCTGTAATTATTACCATCTTTTTGAGTTGCAACTGTTCTTCTCCATTAGCCCAGTCATTTTTAAGATATCATCTTATTGCACTGTAACTATTGGTGGCTAGTTAGTGACAAAATTGAATACAATATGCACATTTTAATTTGTGACCTCCTTGACATATGAGAAGAACATTGAGCCATGTGATTGAAACTTATGTGAACAAATCTTAAAAGCTTATCACATTTTGTCTTGCAAATCAGTACAGGCATTTTTGCATTTTAGTTGCCTACCTACAACTACTTTGACAGCCGCCTGGTCTTTAAGCTTTAATCTGCTGGAGGATTAAATCTGGACCAGTTTTTAAAACATAATTAATCATTAGCGTAGTTTTTAGGCCAGTTCATGTACTCGTGAGATATATTGAAGTCACCTGTGGTAAAGGCTGAAATGGGTTCAAGCTGTGCAACAACTCCAGTAGAAAACGTGTTGTTAAATTTTGGTTTAAAATTCAAGTGACAGGTGAAAAGAAACCCAAGAAAGGAAATTATAAACTCCTTGAAATTCCCAAGACGCCCAAGAGAATCCTGTGGATGCTGTTTGCCAACTAACCACAACCCAGCGAGATACAGAATTACATTTAATTCAGTTCAGTTTATTTCTATAGAGTCAAGTCACAACAGAAGTTGTCTCAGGCCACTGGACGGAAACATTCACATACATAAAAAAAACAATGTTATCTTTCTAAGGAAGCAGCAGATTGATTGCATATTCACTTTGTCACAATCTCCCAATCTGAGCAAGCACAAAGGCGACAGTGGAAAGGAAAAACTCCCTTTTAACAGAAAGAAACCTCAAGCAGAACCGGGCTCAGGACAAGCGGCCATCTGCTTTGACTGGCTGGGTTTGAGAGGTCAGGAGGG
>JARVGV010000578.1:24686201-24697460 GCA_031762435.1 Hypsolebias longignatus | reverse complement strand
CCTTAAAATCCACAGATGACAGCAGAGAATAGACACTTCATCAAGTCTTCAAGTCGATGAGATATCCAGCTGCGTGCATGGCAACAGGGCATATCGGCTCGCCTAAAGCCTGTCTTCTCTTTGAAGAAATCTTATCAAATTGTGTAGAGGAACCAACTGGCCAAATAAGTCCATAGTTATGGTTCAGAAGATATGCAAAAGAGGCTCAGAAGCAGTTTCACAGACAAACAGAGCAGCAAAGCAAAGCGACGTAGGAGGGGAAGCTTCTGTCCTTGGCAGAAGCAAGTGGTGAAGTGATGGGTAGCTGCACAATCATATGTGAGCAGAGTGAACAGGAGAGGGCTCAACACACATCTTTGAGGAAAGCCAGTGCTGAGGGTTGTGGTGAAGGAGGAGAAGGTGTGGATCTTCACTGACTGTTGTCTGTTCAGTGTATGTTTGGTAAAGTTTTACTAAACAGTTATGGACCTATGATGTCATCTTCTTGAAAATTCCCAGAATTAATCCACTAATGTTTATTTGAGGACACACACAGGCTAAATTAATCTCCCTTCACTCTGATAAACATAACCCTATAGCACCCATAATGCAGCCCTTCAAGTTCACTCATGTAATGAATCCTGTTCTTTTTCATTTAATCAGTTCTTGGTAATGTGAATACTAGCTCTGAATTTTTCTTTGAACTCTTGCCAGGGAAAATGAAATTCTGCGACAAAAGAAATATCAGCTAAATACAGTACCATGCCAAGCTTTTGTCCACCTCTCATATCTTTATATTTTGCTTTTAAGGAGCCAGACTTTCTTGTAATCTTTTTAAAAGGCCTTACTTTTCAGGCATCCTCCAGGTATTACAAAAACATTTATTTGTGACATTTTTGCTTTTTGCAGTCCAGCTCTTGTACTTGACATTTGCCATGTCCAAGTAGTGACTACACAAAAGTAGTATTATATGTGACATTCAATATACTGTATGTAACAAATTAACAGTAACTGATGCAAATGTTCTTAAAGCAAATAAATAAATACAAAAATAAGCTTTATGCCTCATTTTCGTTGGAAATCATTGAGAATGTTCTTGTTTGTACAAAAATACTATTTCCGATCTGCTAAATTGTTTCTCTTTAGCTTTTCTTTTCCTTTTTTCTCTGCAGATTCAACTAAAAATATTTTGTTTACTTTAGGGACTAAGTTCAAAATTATAGTTTCAAATATATTTTTGCCTAAATTTTTATGACTAGACACAACAGAATTTAGTTGTACTTTTTCTCTCTGGGCTCAAAGTGGTCCTGCCTAGGTTGGCTGGCTGCAGGTTCAGAAACTTTCTGTTGGTTGATCCTGCTTGTTCTTAGCATCTGCCTGGTTGAGGGTCCAAGCGAGTAGATTGCAGGGCTTTGGTCAAGGATTCATGCCACTGGATGAGTCACAGCAGTCACTTCTGCATAATTTCATTATCTATTTTCTGCATCTTTGGAACAACTTGCTATTACCCAGTTCTTTTTTACCATGTTCACTTCTGGCTAATGCGTGATTCGTGTATGACTAACCCCTAGACAAAGAAACATGCAAACCATTATTTCAATGTCCCCCATAGTTGAGTGTTGTCTAAAACTGTCATCAGAGGAGTGTCAAGCAGTCTTGCTATGACGATCTTGCCCACAACAAGGCAGCACACGGCTGTACTAAAAGTCAGCGAGACCATTCAGAATTGAATTAGGGTGAGACAATTTGTGCTATACTGGACAATCTAAAAGGACGCCTACAACCCCACTCACCCCCCCTTTCAAGGGCTTGACAAGTTAAAAGAAAAACCTGTCATTTGAAATAACTTAATCCAAGATCTTCCTTTTAGTGAATAAATAGTAGAAAAAAATGGACAGATTAAGTTTATTAAACTATAGATCAGATAAAGCCACATTGCACAATTAGCTAAAAGGTGATTTTGTTTATTCATAACAGTCAGTGAGTTAGGGACAGAGTTCTTCAAAAACACAAACATATTTACCACCTATTCTAGAAAATGTTAACGTTTAACAAATTTAAGGATCCTGTCAATTTTGAACACAAGTGATTTTATACTTGTAAGAAGGAACATAATGTACATTGAATGCACTGACGTACAGATGATGATGTTCAGAGATTGTTTCTCTGAGTCAGGTCCTTAAATACAAGTACGTATTGCATGGTAACGGAATTTAAAGTGGAAGGTTGTGGTACTTTTCCCAAAAGAACTAAATAGATATTTTTCAGAGCCTTACCAGTAGTTGCTCTCATATGGGGCCATGATGGGGTAGAGGCAGGGTAGCCGACTTGGGACCAGAAAGTTGCGGCTCGATTCCCAGCCATTCCCACATGTCGTGCTGTTGCTGAGCAAGGCACAATGGTGCAGTCTACATTTTTGTAGTTGGTATACCACGGTAAATTTAGTTTTACGTTGGACATTGAAGCCACGGAGCGCGAATGACCAACATCCAACATAAAACTACCACGGTTGGTCCATATACTGTGCTTAGAAACCAGAGTACACTGGTTAGTACAATATAATCATCAATTTATTTTGATTTTAAGCATATTGAATATTTCCAATTTTTTTGATGCTTATATTTGAATAAATGAACAACAAACTTTGTACAACAGTTGACTTTGTATTAAAAACATTTTTATAGAATCAAACAGAATCACAGCAAAACATGTTCAAGTGTTAAGTATTAAATCCAGAATTTTACAATTATTCACTGGATAAACTAATGTAATAAACAAGCGCTGCATACAGATAAATTGTACGGAAGCATTTAACTACCATTTAGTGCATCAGTGACATGTGCCTAATGATATGTCATGTTTAATTGGGCACATTCAAGTGGGTATACTGAAACTCTTAAGCTTTTCTAGTGGGTATACTCCATATACCCACATATCACGTAGACTACACCACTGGCAAGACACCTAATTGTTCCTCAGGCACCCACATAGATGCCTACTGCTCCAATTGGGTGTATCTCATGTGTGATGGGTTAAATGCAGAGAACTATATTTGTCATTGTGTTGGAACATATAATGATGACAATCTCAGACTTCCCCTCCGTCTCATGCAATCTTCTTCTTTTAACTTGTGATCTAACAAGAATTTAGTTTGTTCTTTCCATGCATGCGTGGGTTTTCTCCGGTACTCCAGTTTCCTCCCACAGACCAAAAACATGCATGTTAGAATGATTGGTAACTCTAAATTGTCCCTAGTTGAGAGTGAGAGAGTGAATGTTTGTTTGTCTCGTTTGTCTCTATGCATCCCTGTGATGGACTGGAGACCTGTCCAGGGTGTCCCCTGCCTCTCACACAGTGGTGGCTGGACATGGACTCCAGTGACACCCACAACCTGAAAAGGAAGAAATGGGTAAAGATAATGAATTGATGTTTGTTTTTATTTGATTTGGGGCTATATTATACAGCACAGTGGTAAATGCTGGTTGTTTTAAATGTGTGTTATAAATAAACTGAAAAAGGTTTTGATTTAAACTCATCTTAGGTGTGTTTATAAGGTCCTTGTAATGTGTTTCAAAAACTTCAAGAATGTTCAAAGTTAAGTCACTCCAGAATTGTAAGTAATAAACTAAAGTGGTATTTCAGGATCCTAATTATTAAAGGTCCACTGACATGATGTTTGAACTTTGCATAAAATGGCACAACATATATATCTTGTATCATTGAACTATGTTGAGGCTGAGGCTTTTTAATTCCATTTTGAAATAGATCACTGTCAAACACAGACGTACTGCTGTCAAGGTGTTTTGGCAAATAACACAGTTCAGTAGCTGAGACTCCTTGTACTTGTGTGTAATTGTATATATAATTTTAAAAGGATAAGTTTTTTTGTGATGTGGGAATAGTAATTAGCAGTCAGTTCACCATTCATGATATAGACATAAACACAACACCCTCTTTATTCTGCCTCAACCCGTTTATAAATCAACTAAGTTTTCCAAAAAACATATTAATGTGAGTTTACAGAAACAAAGCTGCCACCACTGAAGCACTGGAGATGTTGTGTATAACTCAGTGATAAGGAGTGCTGTGCATAAAAGTGGACATCTCCTGTTCTACGTTCTTTGGCAGACTGGTCCCACAGACTATCATCACATCACACCACTGAGCTGCAAAGTTGGCTTTTAAACGTGCCAGAGGCTTTAATTGGGACCAGAGGCATAATGGCAGCAGGTTGAGTTTGACTAAGATTGGAGTGTAACAGCAACAGGTTGACTTTAGGGTGAGAGGTGTTGTAGGAGTCCCCAGGGAAGACGCAGAAAACACTGGAGGGATTGTGTATCTTCTGTGGACTGGGGATGCCGTGGGTTCCCTCAGGATAAGCCAGAAAGTGTCGCTGGGTATAAGGACATCTGTGTTTCCCTCCTGGAACTGTTACCTCCGTGACCCGACTGTATGGCGCTTCATTGAACTGTCAGAATATTTTTATTTTATTTGAACAATTTAAATTTGTTGAAATTCACTCTCTAATAGGTCCTACTTGCGATTAGCTTGACCCCTCCATGAGTATTTCTAATTGATGTCTGCCTCAGGTAAGATACTGCCTGCTTTTAAGGACAATCACACTTCCATCAGGCAAAATATACCTTTACCAAAATTACTCTCAAAGATTAAATACCTTATTATGTTTCTATATAGTAATAAAAGCATCCTGAGAGGCGTTTGTTTTCGTTTCATTATACGGTAAATGCAGCTTACAGTGAGGATAACATTTAGTCTGTGTTTGTTCAAGTGTTACCAGCCACACTGTCTTATAATCTTTAAATAGCAAGCTGCCCTTTGCTCTTCAAGCCTGCAGCTAATAACCACGCTCAGGTAAAGTTACACTTGTCAAGGATCCTGTCATAGTCTAAAGAATGTCAACATAATTAACGTGCAAGTGTGAATATCACATGTG
Organism: Hypsolebias longignatus; assembly: GCA_031762435.1. NCBI lineage: Eukaryota > Metazoa > Chordata > Actinopteri > Cyprinodontiformes > Rivulidae > Hypsolebias > Hypsolebias longignatus. The sequence continues at coordinate 24,692,527 of JARVGV010000578.1, read as the reverse complement.
TAAATATCACGCTGTTACTTATCACACTTGAAGCTGTGTCCTGTTTGTTATATTAAATAAACAGACTGCAAACATTTCTACCAATTAGCTGTTCTGCAGCTCTTTAAACGCATCATTGTGGGGGTGTTGAATGAATGAATGAATGAGTAAGACACAGTAGCATGTGCTCCCTTGTTCTTACTTTTCATCATTCCACTTTTATAATATACTGTATATCAATTGGGAACCCTTGCAAATGTTTTGAGACATTTCAGAACAAGGATGTGAGAAGTAGGGAGTGGAGGGTGCTGCAGCACTCCTTGATAGATTCCAGAACACATGCATGTCTAAATACATTACTGAAGAATTATTGTATAAATGAAAACCAACTGATTTTATTAGCGTTGCCTGTGTTTGAATTCCATTATTTTTTTTATTAGCTGATCTGCGTCGTTATTTTTACTTTTTATAGAGATGACTGAGATCGCATTACAAATACAGACTTTAAGATTGTGAAAATATTTTGTTTTGTTTTCAAATTATGAGCTATTCATTTTAACATGCAGCTGGTGTGAAGGTGCCGTGGGTAAAAATCTAAGCACAACCGAAGGGGAAACGAGAATGATTAAACCCATGCAAATGAAATACAATGAAAGATTCCCTTATGTAGACAGGTATAGTCAGAGACACACAGAGTCAATCTCGTTATCAGGTGGTCCATATCTGAAAAGGAAGTGAGTTGGTTTAACTTCAATGGAACAGGAAAGGATCAAGTCTAAACCTCCGACAGATAAAATCATTCTTGGTCTTCTCTAAGAAAACCAAATCTGTTTGGAGAAAGTAGTGGATTTTCCTCGCTTTCTTAAAGTCGTCTTCTGGTATGTGACAGCAGACTATACAAACACCCTGGGAGAGCCGTGTACAGAAGGGGAGCAGAGTAAAATGGAGAAATTCACCTTCATATCGGATACTGAGTACCCCATCATATCCAGAACCACAACATATCATATATATACTGTATATATACAGTATATAAAATTATTATTTGTATGTATGTATATTTTACACATGTTAATGATACTAAAAATTATTACAAATACAGTACAAAACAGGTTGAGCAGCGTAAGTAAAGACAATAGCAGAGTGGGAAAATTGTGGTCAGTTTGTCCTCCAGCAGTCTAAGTCTATAGCAGCATAACTAAAAGACAGCTCAGGAAACCAAAGCTGATCCTAACTATAGGATTTAGCAAAAAGGAAAGTCTTAAGCCTAATATTTTAAATATAAAAGCATAAGCAAGTGTGTGAACATTTATCCCATGCTCAATATGTAACCTATCACCAAGTGTTTGAATGTCACAGCACAGAGGCTGCACTTCTGCTTCCTTTTTCCAATGTTTGTTTTCTGTTTCAATGTGTGCATTTTTTTTTTTTTTTTTAGATCCAGCCAGTCATCAATCTGTTCAGATTAGCTACAGATTAGAGCAGTGTGTGGAACGTAGTGACATCCAGTGGTAAAGTTGCAAATTACAACCAACACTTCACCTCAGCTCCTCTTAATTAAGAGAAAAATACTGCCACTTAAAATGCAAATCGTGTAAAAACACAAAAAGGACTCTTTAATTCATTCAAAAAAAATTCCTTTTTAAACTTGCTTCATTATAATATTCTACTTTTAGTTTTAAAATTTTTGGTAGTGTTTTGATATTTTAGCTTCTAACTAGCCTTTTGATATTTTTAGATGTTAGCACATGTTGCTACTTCTAAAATTGCCTTTTGCTACTTTTAGCTTTTAGCTAGTTTCTTACTGCTTTTAGGTGATGTTTTACTACTCTTTGCTTTTAGCTTGCATTTTGCTACCTTTGCCTTTTAGTTAGCATTTTTCTTCTTTTAGTTTTTAGTTAATGTTAATTGTATTTAGCAGAGAATGCATTTTCTCTTGTTTTTACTGATATATTTAGAAAGGAAATCACTTTTAAATCTATTAGATTGTTTTCTGAACGTTTTCTACCATTCGATTTCGTGAAATTTCGCTCGGTGGACTTTGCAAGCTTCCAGTTAGTTTCTACTGAAATTTGTGTTTGAACTTGTTAAATCGTCCTATTTGTTTACTTGAATCGATAAAATAGAGTTCTAAAATGATGTCACAATCAATCATTACATAATGCACGTTTTACTTTTATTTCGGCATTTATTTCTTTAACTTTTTTGCTTTGGCAAATGGTGAGAAGTTCAGTTTATAATTGGATAAAATATTTTGAAGTAAATGACACAGAAAATGGAGAAACTGTATAAACTTTTTAAACCATGCACCAGAGTTCTTGCTCAGTAATCCAAGTATAAAATCCAACAATGTTCAGTCAGGTCATCTGGACATTTTTTATTTTATTTTTTATTTTTTTGCTGAGACGTTTCATCCTTCATCCAATGGACCTCCTCCATCCTAGAAGCCACCAAACAAAACTGAGCCCCACAAACAGCATACTCCACAGTGGGGGGGGGACTGTTTGCTGGTTCAAAGATGGCCTCTGGGGCCCGCCCTCTCCCTCATCACCTGCTCTGAGACCGTCATGCCAAGTGGTTCAAAACACCAAAGTTCATGCTCAATAATCCAGGTATAAAATCCAACAGTGTTCAGTTAGGTCATCTGGGTGGTTTCTTTTTTGCTGAGAGGTTTTGTCCTTCATCCAAAGGACTTCCTCAAGCTGATCAGCCGCCAAATTAAACTGATTCCCACAAACAGCATTCGTTTGTGGGAGTCAGTTTTTAATTGAACCAGGCAAATCCCACTGAGATCACAGATCTCTTTGGCAACGGAGGCCTGGGCGCAGTCTAACATGCATGTTTTTGGTCTGTGGGCGGAAACCAGAGTGCCCGGAGAAAACCCACTCAAGCTCGAGAAGAACATGAAAATACACAGAGAAAGACCCCAGATCCAACTGGGGATTGAACCCAGGACCTTCTTGCTGTGAGGCAACAGTGCTGAGCCATTGTGCTGCCACAAGTTGCCTCGTTTTGTTTGGTGACTTCTTGGACTGAAGATGTCCTTTGGTCTACGGAGTATGCTGTTCGTGGGAATCGGTTGTGTTTGGTGGATTATTGGATTGAGGAAGTCCTTTGGATGAAGGGCGAAACGTCTCAGCAAAAAGAGACTAGCTGACCTGACTGATCATTGTTAGATTTTATACCTGGATTATTGAGCATGAACTTTGGTGTTTTGCATCACTTTGGCATGACTGTCTCAGAGCAGTTGACGAGGGAGAGGGCGGGCCCCAGAGGCCATTTTAGCACCAGCCAACTCTTTTTTTTTTTTTTTTTCCACTATGGAATATGCCGTTTGTGGGAATCAGTTTTGTTTGGTGGCTTCTCGGATTGAGGAAGTCCTTTAGATGAAGGACGAAATGTCTCGTCAAAAAAATAAACTGTACAGATGACCTGACTGAACATTGTTGGATTTATAAACCATGCACAGATGTTGAGGGCCAGATCCTGATCTCACACAATTCAAGTGGATTCAGTCACATTGTTTAAACTCATCAGTGTTTTTGTGGGCAAATCCCATCTCGTCTTCTCGTTTTCCCCTCGTCTGCTGCATGTTCTCACTGCTTCAGCTCTAAAACTGGAGAGAGAGGATAAAACTTGATTATTTAATGCCCTTGAATGACACTGGGACAAAACGAAAGGAGCACAAACCTCCTCTCTATCTTTCGGCGATCTCTTCTAACAGATCCGTTGATGTTTTGTTCGCAAACAGCTTGGTGTCTGTTCAAGGGGGGAGCAGATGTTGATGGTTTTTGGTGGGGTTAGACGGAGAGAGAATTTCTCTGAGTATTTGACTTATTATAAAAATAGCTCCTTTGCGTTTGCAAAGTAAAACAAAACACATCTGGAATTTGCACTTGTGGGAAAAGACACTATGAACATTAACCTAAAGAACTGTTCATATGACAAATTTGCATTCACCATCTTTTTTTATGACGGTTATTAAAGTTCATACTTTGTATTTAGGTTAAATTGTTACTTATAGCATCAGAATTGAAATAGGCTCATTCCCACGAGACAAATATGTAAAATCTCACATAGCAGGGATTTTTTCTTCTTCCATTTTCTTCCAAAAAGAGCCTTAGTTTTCTATAAATTTGAATTTGAATCACAAAGGAAGCTCAACACATTCTTGGAAAATGTATGCTGCTCTCAAACTTGAAGCACGTGTATAACAAAACATTTTCCCCCTACTGTACGTTTTCTTTTTTTTTCTTCCATGAATGGTGGAAAAGCAGAAGATAGCAAAGATAAAAGTAAAAAAAAATAAAAAATGAGTTGGGAGTTAACCACTAGACAGTAAGCCAGCCCGACTGTTTCTAAATTTAAACCAACAATATGAAATTTGATTTAACGTGTGGGAAAGTTCCAGTACTCTTCTTATCTTTGTTTACTTATAGAAACATCCTCCTGTGATGGGATGGGGCTGATGACTTTTGGAGGGTTTTAGATGAGGTGTCCACTGAAGCCACACAGTGTGTAACTTAAAGACTAATATTTTAAACTTAATGTCTGTGGGTGTAAATACGGACTGATAAGTTGGTTGGAAACGTTTGCCTCAGCCTTCCATCTATGATTTAAGAATTACATGTACATATTTTGGTCACAAACCATACCAAATATGTAAACTCTGCTAAGGGAACTGTAATTTGTCGTGGCAACTACCGTAGTCCTTTTTTTTCTTTTCTTTACCAGCTGTGTTGTAGTGATTTAGCTAACCTGAAAATTGAAATGTTAAGCTAAATGCCCTATTGAGCTTGTAGTAAATGTCATATTTAAGTACTCACTCAGTCCAAGTTTTGAGTATTTGGATGTAATATTAAAAAAAAAAAAAAAAATTGAGATAATTTTTTTAAACAGCTGGTGCTCATAAGTTTTTTTTTTTAAATTGACGAACGACATAATTTGCAGAATAAATCCAAAGGAAATGTACAACTTCTATACATTTTAGTATCTTTGCTTTATAAATACATTAATTTGTTTTGTTCTGGAGCACATCTTGAGACAAAACAGCCATTGGAATACATTTGGCCTTTTTGCACGTGCATTTTTTATGTGGACTGCCCCATTTAAACAGCACATTGCATGATGAGAATAACTGCTGCAGTTTGTTTTCTGAAAAACCAGGACATATTTACTTTTCAGTCCAAACAAGCTGTTTTCCTTATTTTATTTTTCAAGCTTCCATCCATCCATCCATCCATCCATCCATCCATCCATCCATCCATCCATCCATCCATCCATCCATCCATCCATCCATACATACATACATACATACATACATACATACATACATTATCTTCCGCTTGTTCCTAAGTCGGGTCGCAGGGGCAGCAGCCTGAGCAGGGAGGCCCATACATCTCTTTCCACAGCCACCTCTTCCTTCTCTTCTGGGAGGACTCCAAGGCATTCCCAGGCCAACTGAGAGACATAGTCTCTTCAGCGTGTCCTGGGTTTTCCCCGGGGTCTCTTCCCAGTCGGACATGCCCGAAGCACCTCCCTTTTGCTTACAGGAGTGCCCTCCAACTCACCTCAACTGGCTCCTCTTACTGTGGAGTAGCAGCAGTTCTACTCCAGGTCTCTCCTGGATAGCTGAACTTCTCACCCTACCTCTAACGTAGAGTCCTGCTACTCTACAGTGGAAACCCATTTCAACCGCCTGTATCCACGATCTCATTCTTTTGGTCACAACCAAGAGTTCATGACCATAGGTGATGAGGGTAGACTGACACTTCAATTGAGAGCTTTGCCTGCTCCCTCTTCACCACAGTGGACCAGAACAGAGTCCACAATACTGCAGACACTGCATCAATCCGTCTGTCAATCTCACGCTCCTTTCTTCCCTCACTCATGAACAAAACCCCCGAAATGCTTGAACTCCTCCACTTGAAGCAGAACCTCACCCTCGACCTGAAGAGAGCGATCCACCCTTTTCCAGTTGAGGACCATGGGTTCAGATTTGGAGGTGCTGATTCTCATCCCAGCCGCTTCACACTCGGCTGCAAACTGCTCCAGTGAGAGCTGAAGATCACAGCATGACGCCAACAGGACCACATCATCTGCAAAGAGCAGAGATGGAATCATGAGGCTCCGAACCGGAAACCCTCCCCAAGTCTTTAAAGAAGTGTTTGATTATCTTGAAGGCCTGGCACCTCTCTGGTGCTTATAGATGAAACTTTTTGTGTTTGTTTTTGCTGTGAAACTTCTGGAACATCATCGTCTATTTTCATCATGACATTAAATATTTTCATCATGACATTAAATAATTTGCTGTCTTGAGTTTGTTCCAGTATATGTATATACAGTAT
>JARVGV010000578.1:24672113-24686101 GCA_031762435.1 Hypsolebias longignatus | reverse complement strand
GTTTGTAGCCAGGTCTCTCTTGTAAATGAGTTCTCGAGGCTCAATGAGATTAACCTGCCTAAATAAAGGTTGAATGATCATAATACTGTATATCATACAGTATATCTATATCATATATATAGATATATACTATACAGTATATATATATACAGTATATCTATGTCTATACAGTATACGTATAAATATACATACATACACATATCCTACAGTTCAAACCTGCAGGCCCTGGCCTCTTCAGGACTTGTTTTGATATGCAAGTATTATTGTCCCTCTGTCTTTTTTATTTTATGGCATAGCTTCTTAAAAATGTGAAAATCAGCAACTGCAGTTATTTTAGACCGTGAAGTGGCAGCTCTGTCAGTCCAACCTCTTCCTTCCTGCTGAATTCAGGATATTCCCAGTTAGCACCAACAACTCAGCACAATAGTTTTAACAGAGGACCCCACGGCAAGTACTTAAGGTCATGTAGTAATTCACTTTTAAGTATAAGTGAATGTTTTGATGGGCAGAGAAACAGAGTCTGTTTAACAATTTGGTATTTAGTGCCCATTTTGAATGGTCAAACACTGCATATATCTTAATGCCAATGTTGTAGTTTGAGGATTAAATGGTGGTTTGGACTTTCAAAAGCTTCCTTCACATACACATTCATCATTTTAAGTTTGGCTTTGTTGTGTCCCACTCTTCATTCCCCCATTCACAAAAAAGAAGAAAATACACGTTTTTATGTACAAAGAGTTTTAATGCATGATACATTTTATTGAGATGAAACACTAAGCTCTATCTTGGTACTAGAATTCACATTTTGAACAAAACAATATCATTAGAAACCTAAAGTGCAAATTTTAACACTAAAAAAAGTCACAAAGTAAATATAAGCAGCAACAAATGAGTTTAACGCAAAGTGATGCATTTAAAATGGCAGTCATTTCAATGAGCAAACTTACTTTAACACAATCAGGCATAAAGTCGGATCAGTGGTAAAACCCTCAGCGACAGACTGTTACACAAAATGTTATAATTGTACATTTAGTATTGATATAAAAAAGGAATACACACTCATAAAATGTTCTTGAAGTAAAATAATATACATCAAGGAAATACAATCTAACTTTTCCAGGAGAAAAAATAAAATACACAAAGCTCCAGCTGCCATCTAGTGGACAAAACAGTTACTACAAGCAAATGCTAATCTTTATCAAATAAATAAATAAATAAAAAATAGAGGGGAGGACAAACTAAACTGAAGCTTCTTCACTGTGGATAAGTCAGAATACTGCGACCTGAAGCGCTCCAACTAAACACATCAGCTTTTATACAAACACCTTCCTTACATTCAAACAGCATGTTTCTGAAGCCCAGCACTACATCACAATGTAATATGTGTATGTTAAACACTGCATAAATAATAATAATGTTTAGAAATTCACGTGTTCAAATTACATTTGCAACACAAATGACTCTTCCTCTAAATACTCTGTCTTAGTGGACGACTGCCTTGTTTAAGTGATTCAATGGAATGAACGTTTACGTTTTCCTGCAAATCCAAACCTACAGGTCGAGAATTGTAAATGCAGAGGAACAATTGAAAAAAAGATTCACTGCAACTATATACAAGGTATTCAAACTATAGCAAAATGTGATGATGTGTGAAGAGATGGCTATAAAAACAGCCACAAAATTGGTTTAAAAGAAGAAAAAAAAATCTCATCATCTTGAGATTCATCTTCCTCATTTCTTTACCGTTATTGTTTGGTGTAAACCTAAACTTCACAAACTATCTGAACCATCTGCTGAAACCAGGAAGCCTCAAACTGAACCGCTGCAGCATCTTTACCAGCTCCACAGAAAAGGATGTGGCATTTCCAACACCAAACCGTGAAATTTCACGAGCAAATGAGAAAAGCTGCTCCCTTCCTGCAGCTGACACAGTTGGCAACGAGAACTCTGATTAGCTTAAAAAAAAAAAAAAAAAAAAAAAAAGGCTTTTGTCAGACAAAAAGGCTGATGCAATAAAAATCTGCAGACACATATTACACACATATTTTTTGTGTTGTTCTGCAGAATGTGACTCAAGATACAAAAAGCTATACATGTGCGTTGGATTTTATTACCATTGAGCTGTTTCAATCAAAAGGTTGACAGCGCTGCAGCTGCTGGATGCAGTGAAGGACAAGGTGACACCCTGTGGGTGTCGTTTTACAGCCTGTGGTCGACCTTTGGTTGACTTTTCCTTGAGTGTTTGTAGGATGAGGCTAGACAGGAAAAGGAAAATCTAAATCTTCTCTACAGAATTGTTTAAAAGTAGTCTGGAGGGAAAAAACATAATCACAGCTATAAAGTATTATTCAGTTAGGGATTAATTACCTCATATGTTCTTTTACTTGACGGATATTCCCATTAACATTGTCCTCACTTTTGTGTTGTTTTTCATACCAATTGTGTTCTACACACGTTTCTCTTCTCATTTCAAGTATTTAAAGGTTTTAAACCTCTCGTCGAACGTCGCCGACGCCTAAACGTCGATCGCGACTCCGTGTTTCGTGGAGATCACATCCCTGGTTCCCGTCAGGTACATAAGAACTGAGCAAAGGTGCGGTAGCGTCGCTGTGATGCTCACGTACAGCCAGTAGGGGACGGGTGCGGTGTTACCGAAAGGGCAAACCCACAGACCGTGGCGCACGGCGTCCCGGACGTGATGCGTGGTCATGGAGATGAAAAGCATCCACGGCAGGGAGCACCAAGAATCTTTGAGGCGGCCGATCCACATGAGCAGGCGAAGTGTGAGGCAGATGACGGGGATGAGAGAGGAACAGTGGAGGGGTGGACGATGAGGCAGTGAGACAGCAGCCTGAACGGACAGAGGAAGGAAGTCAACAATCAGAACTTTCAAAGCATTGAATTAAAAAAATGGAATTGGAAAAATGTGCCTAATTATTTCTAAGCATAATTAAATCAGAGAACTACGGGTATGACCTTGAGGGAAAGAGATCCAGCCATGTAGAAGTGGTCCAGGTCTATGATTGATGCCAGAAGCCCTGCCAGCAGCACCTCATATAAATCACTCCTTTTCCTTAGTCCAATCACAACCGCCCACGACCACAGCCCTATCAATCCATGCGTGGCATTGTCCAAGGCCGTGCGCAGCCACAGGTGCTGCTGGATGGCGGACAACTGGAGGGTGTGGTCCACCACCACGCAGAACATCCCGAGTCCTGCTGACGCCAACAACGAGGCCGAGCTGAACGTCTGAAGGAGGGCCTGAGCTTTCTCCGCTTCCACAGCCAGGCTGAGGGGTACGCGCGCGCCTTCTCCCCCAAGGCCCACCCCCAGCAAGGGGGACGAGGACGGAGAGGAGTCGAGCTTGGAGTAGAATCCTTGCATGTTGAAAGTTGGCCCGACGAGCCGACCACCAGGGAAAATCAGCAAAATTCACGCAGACTGGGAGGAGAAAAGATGAGAAATGAAACCTCAGTTAACGCCTAAAAATCCTGAACAAGTCCGTGGCTCATTTCTAAGTGTTAAAATATAGTTGGGTAAAAAAAATGATGTTGATTAAAGTCTATTAAAAACTGACACACAAACGTGTCCAGAATCGTTCCAAACATCTGGAAAGTTGACCAACAATGACAACTTGGTCATAGTGGTGAGAACAAACAATTGTTAGATCGGCTTTTGTACAATTTTGGAGAAAGACAAGAGGATTTTGATTATTTATTACACTCATGCACGAGAAGCTATAGTTGTTTGAATATCACTTTTTAAAAAAAAATCAAATTCACCCTGAGAGCATGAGCAGAATCTGATCCAGAACACAGCATCCTCTAGTTGTTCTACATTTGCTGGAAGCTCTCCAGCTGAGAATAAATATTATTTGATCATATTAGTTAAAGACAAGAATACACTTGCATTTGCTGTTTACATGAAACAACCACGTTTACACGAGAGAAGCAACGAATGTGAAGAAATAAACAAAACCGCTGAAACATCTCTGGGCCCAAGCCTGCCTAGTATAAAACCTTGTACTGAACCATAAAAAAATGAGGTCATTTTGTCCCGTGTAACTGAGAAATGTGGGACAGACTCAGTCTCAGTGGTTCATGTAACAACAGTCCCTCTTAAATAATAATAACTCCAACTGGCGGTTTTGATCCAGAGCCTGAAAATTTAATAAGCTGTTATTTTTAGCATCTTTCCGCAATTCAGCTACAGCTTCCGTCTTTTCTCTATTCGTGGCTGTTAAATTCAATTGTGAACTTAAACATGTTTTGAACACAACTAAATGCAGACAGCTACAATATATTATGAAGACATGATGGATAAGAGCCAGCAGGAACAAGCGAGGTGCTGCTTGTGTAGGCGGTAAGAGGAGATCGGTAACTCTGAAGAAAATATGCACATTTACACCAAATGGCTGGTTTTATTTCATATCAAAAAGCGATATGTGATATGTTTCTTTCAGGACAAGCTTTAAGATGATTTAACGGGAGCAGATTGATAAAATGATGTTACTTACCCCATCGCTGTGCATTGGTTAGCCAAACGTTAGCTTAACTCTTCTTCTACGGTGACCTGGCTTTCAGCACGGCGGCGCCTTGCTGCCACCAAGCGGTGATGAGTAGTAACAACAGGTTGATTTTAAGTACAGTACTGTATAAAGTATTAAAATTAAAAATATATTATTATTATTATACGTTCATCATGAGCTCCATTGAAAGTCACATGAAAACACACTAACATATGTTTATAACACTTGGTTAAATTGAACAATTAGCCTAAATGCTTTGTCGATGAGCCACCTCATGGAGTTTCTCGTGAATATTATTTTTTCCCACACAGACAAATAAGAGTAATGCTTGCAGACAATGTTTTATCAAAGTATTTCTGTCCAGTCATAAAAATTGCCATGTGTTTATTACTTCTCTTTCCCAATTTCATCTGCTATAGTGCATTTTTTAAAATAAAAAGGTGATTCCAATTTACACACATTATTACTTTTGTTATTATTATAGTTATTATTATACATTTTATCCATATCTGAAATAGTGCAGTTTTGAAGTAAATAAACTAATAATACTAGCTGCATGGCTTCACAATTCAAACGTACAAATAAAAGTAAGACCAATATTTTTTTTTAGGTATTTTGTATTGATATTCCACTTCAGTTTTTTTTTTTTTTTTTTTTTTTCTCACCACAGCCAGTGGCTCCTCCTCCATCTCACTCTGTCCTCTGCTTTTTCTGTCCTCACCCCAACTATCTAATTGCATGTCTTCTCTAACTGCAACTCAACCTCTTTGGCCTTACTCCTTCCTCTTTTTTAACACATCTCTTCTGAAACTTTTCTCCATCCACTCTATCCTGTCTGGACTATCTTCTTCATCACATTCCACATTTTCCTGGACAGTGGACTCCAAGTACTTTAAGTCCTGCACCTTTGTGACCTCTGCTCCTTGTAGCCTCACTGTTACACCTCCTCCCTCTCATTCACACACACACAGTCTTACTATGGCTGATTTTCATTCCTCTTCTTTCAAGTGCATACCTCGACCTCTCTAAGTTCTCTTCCACCTGTTCCCTGTTCTCACCACAGATCACAATGTCATCTACAAACATCATAGTCCATAGGGATTCCTGCCTGACCTCATCTATTAAGTCAGTCCATCAGCAGAGCAAACAATTGGACCGGAAGGTCCCGGGTTCGATCCCTGGTCACTGCATACCTCGCTGTGTCCCTGGGCAAGACAATTAACCCCGAGTTGCTCCCGGTAGGACTGGCTGGCGCCTTGCATGGCAGCCACCACTACCGGTGTACTGTAAAGCGCTTTGGGGCCCCTCATGGGGGCTGGAAAGTGCTATATAAGTAAGCTCCATTTACCATTTTAATAAGGGACTCTATTACAGTATAACTATTACAATTTTCCTTTTTTTTAATTGTAGTCTGGTTTTATCATTTGATAATAGAAAACTGTTCTGTGGAGGGAAAACATGTCTGCACAGAATGGATATCCCCCTCTTTAAAATGTCAGTGACAAATAATGTTGCCATTAGTCACCGCAAGGGGGCGCAAGAGACCACAGTATACGACTTAAAGCACAGTGGTCAACTCCACACATTTATACTTCATGAAAACAAATATTGACACATTAGTTTACAATTATTCAAATAGAAGAGTTTGAACTAATATAAAGGTAACATTCTCTTTAAAAGCAAGTAAAAGTAAAGAGAGCTAAATTAATTTTATTTTCCATTTTAAGTAAACCTGCTGAGAGGATTTTAAAACAGGCATGTCTGTTAAAATATATATGTGTAAAACATCTAAATTTTACTCATATGAAATCCAGTTTAAAGACTGTCATGGAAAAAGATTGTAGATTTACTTATTTACTGAAGGTAGGTCTCAGTACAAAAGCTTTATGAATGAGTCAGAAGCTTGTTTTCTACTTTTTCCCCATTGTTTTGCTTTATTTCCTTTTTTAAGATTTGTCACATGAAGGACCTGTTTGTTACATGTTCAACTTTAAAGTGCACTGCTCTGAGTTTTTGAAAAATTACAAAACAGAGATGACTCAGGCACCATGCGACTCATCAGGGTTCATATTCCACATGATAATTACACGTTTAGAGAAGAAGGTTTACTATGGGGTGGCACTGATCCAAGATGACCTCACTCATCCTGATTCCAGCAAATGTTATCATCCAAGAACTCATGGCTGTCGCTCAAGGGGAGGACTCCTGGTGTCTGGTTGCCTGGGGATGCTGAAACTGAGAGCTTCCTTCAAAGTGACTAAAAACGGCTTCATTTTTGCAACCATTTATTCTTTCAAGTCAACTTCCTGAGACTTTTGACAAGTATTCTGAAGTTTGCAGCCAGTAATTATGTGGCTCTGACATGTACTTATTCAGGCACAATGATCCCTTCAGAAACATGATTGGTCCCTAAAGCTCAGTCACAGCTTGATTTTGTTTCTTTATGGTTGACTAAACTTAACAAACTGCAGATGTGTTTGACTAAAATATTGTGGATTATACTTCTGATGAATTATGAAAGCAACATTAATGAATGAAGAAGTATTACAGTGCACAAGATACTGAGTGATGATCATTTTGTTGTATATTTTGAGTATCTCATGCTGAGTGGACACATCATCCCACCTTCTGCCTGTTTTATATGATTCCTACACAGTCCCTAATTTTAAAACAAATAATCAAAAACAAAATTACTAGTTGCACTAGTCATAAATGATTTTTTCTCATTCAAATGTCAGGCTGGACAAGACAAAACATGTGGGAAGTGAACAAAACTTGTAAACCTCTGTGTTATGTTTTCATGTCATAGTGAGCAGTCTTTTTATCTTTCTCACAAAGACAAGAAACTTGATGAATTTAAAAAAAATAAAAAATAAATAAAAAAGCACAAATTATCTATTCAGTACCACCGAGAGAGACACAGCAATTAAAAAATAAAAAAAATCCCTTAAAGAAACTGGTCCAGATGACAATTTAACCTTTTTGTTGTTTCAGCACCACAGACAGAGGATGTTCGCCATGGTGTTTCTTCTGCCCCCTAGCGGCCAAAAGTTGAATAAAAGTCGTTGAGCATCCGTCCATGCATGCATCCATCCGTATGCGACTGCGTGCAATGTGAGGTACACCCTGGACAAGTTGCAAGTCCATCACAGGGACATGTAGAGACACATGAGACACACAATCCTTAACACATTTAATCACACCTAGGGCCTAATATCTATCTATCTATCTATCTATCTATCTATCTATCTATCTATCTATCTATCTATCTATCTATCTATCTATCNNNNTATATATATGTACTGTATATGGTTCTTTATTATTATTGTTGTTGTTGTTTTGCTAAATATTTTAGATTGGTTTGGGGCAGACTGATAACACAATTTGCTTTGGCAGCTGGAAGTAATTAAATTAAATTAAATTTATTAATCCCAAAGGGGAATTAAACTCGTTATCATCTTTCATTAAGAGCTGTCATAGATACTGATGGCTGTAGGCAGGAAGGACTTCTTGTAAAGGTCCATCCCACAGTGGATCGGAAGAAAATGGCCACAGATGCTGTTCAATCCGTCCACCCAGACTCAACTGGACTCTCGGTTTCCCCTGGTTGCAGGACCACATGGATGCTGAATAGAACTCCTCCCAGCATGCCGAGTTCCTTGTCTTTACGGACAGCCAGCTGCATGTGCCTGGGGATGATTCCGGTCCTTCTGCTATCACGAGCCATGTTTCCTGCCAGTTCCAGGATCTCAGTGGTCAGACACTCGAGAACAGCTGGCAGGGAGAAGGGAATGCATCCACGGTGCCTCCTTTTCAACTCAATTTGCCATTTGGAGCTGTAGCTGAGATACTATTTGAGCTTTTGAGGTGTCAATCAGCTGCTCCCAGTTCTATATATACTGTATATTAAAAAAAAAAAAACTTGTTGCCATGGTTACGCATCATAACAAATGTCCAAAAGTAAAAAAAAAAAGGTTAAGTAAAAATCCTTCCAGCTGCACCAGAGGAAACAATCATCCAAAAAAAGGTGGTTTACATCCAGAAAGAGGAATTAAAGTTTCCAAAAGCAAAATCTCAGAATGAAAGCAGCATCTACTCCAACATGCAGCCACCCCGAGCGGTGCAGCTCTAGAATGAAGGAACTGCAGAGAACACGTTGTAAAAGCCTTTGAGCTGCTCCGTGTTGGTGCGTTTGACACAAATAAACTGGCTTTGACCGCAGATGGTTTTTGTGAAAAAGTAAACTGCACGACGCTGCAAGACGCAGAGACACAACTGTGTTTGTGGAGCAATCTGATGCAAGACGTGTGCGAACCAAGTAAACTGCAGGAATCCAGCTTGCACGGACGAATTACACAGAGGAATTAGAAATGCACGTTTTTGAATATTAGCATGAAGAGAAAGTTGGAACACTGGAACAGCCAAACCCAGTCAGGCAGAGCGACTCGGCGGCGGCAAGAAAGGCCGCTAGCTGAGCATTTAAAAAGGCGCGAGGCAGAAAGCAGGGCAGAGGTGAGAGGGAAGCAGATATCACGCCACTCATCCTGTTTTCAGTAAAAGGTCAAAGTAGTCATTAGAGCAGAGCTGGGCGGCTGGACCTGACAGGCTCTAGAGAGCGTGCACACACACCAACACACTCTTTCCCATTTACTTGAGGTTAATGCGGATCACTTTGCGGCTGCGGACGCTGTGAGGGCGACTGAACATTTCGCTCGCCATTTAATTAAACTTTAAACGTTTAACTGGGAGCTCGACGTTTCTGTTCTTCATCTTCCAAGAAGAAAATCAGATTCACAACGCTGACGACGACAAGGAGAATAAAATCAGTGCACCCTCTTCATCGTCATTGTAAATATTGAGTTCTCATTGACGTGCTCATTAAATAAATAAATAAATAAATAAATAAAGGGGAAGGGTCATCCAGTGTGTATGAGGAGGGATGAAAGGGAGGAAAGAGTAATGAATGCAATACCATGCAAGCAGATCTACACTCTTCCACACACACACACACACACACACACGGACTGCAGACCCCAGCTGACAGCTGTTAGATGGTGTATTGATCTGTCCTCTGCCTCCAAATCGGCCCGCCAGAACTTGTCAGCGTAACGACAGAAGCAGAGCTGAAGAGAAAGATGAGGGAGGCGGAGAGACGGGCTGAAGAGAGACAGACAGAAAGATGGACAGATCAAAACAGGAACTATTTATTTTTCATATACAGTGTACTTGTATTTATGCTCATCAGTGTGTTAATTTAGAATAAAAAAAACTGAAAGAAGTCAAGCGTCATCAATTTAAAAATCCTACACCTCCATTTTAGCATGCACAGATCATATTTTGGTTTGTACTTATGTTATTGTACATGAAAAATGCATGTTCTATTTTAGTTTTCATTGCTTGTTTTCTTAAATCTTAGTCAAACGATACTTTGCAATGTTTCGCATTTAAGTGAGTTACGTTTAATAATCTTGATTTTCTATAATTATATTTTTACTTTTCTGGCTGAAGTCTCCCAAACTGAGGGCCGAAAGCTGTATGGCCGCTCAGGATCTCACCATAACTTTATGAATCTTTTAGTTAAAGTGCATGTACATAAAGTACATGTCTCTTATATCAGCAGCATGAAAAATCATATGAACGTTGAAATATGTTCAAAAAAGCAAAATGATATTGGGCAAATACAAAAATAATTTTGCAAATAAAACTAGAAAACAGCTCAATGGCATGTCCATCCATCCATCCATCCATCCATCCATCCATCCATCCATCCATCCATCCATCCATCCATCCAACCTGCTTTTTCTTTCTAGGTCAAAGTGAAGGTGGTACCAGTGGTCATTGTGCAGGATGTGGAATAGACAGAATCATATTCTACCATTCATATTGTATCTTATCTTACATGTGATGACTGAGTTTTAAAACGATGATCATGAGGTTTAACAAACATCTGACCTCATTAAATAATATGGCTCCATGTGGCTACAGAGCATCAGTGAACCTTGAGTAGATGTTGGGACTTTAGTGCAGCACTAAGAATCTCACAGTCAAAAAAAAACAAAAAAAAAACCAACAACATTTAAGTTTTAAACATTTAATAACTAAAATCCACCAGAATAAAACAATTAAATAAATACACTTTCCAAAGAAGTTTTCCATCTTTGCTGCGATGAATCACATGTTGAGATTTAAAATGATCTTGACTCACTATTTCTGGAACAAGAGTCAAGTTTGATTTGACACTTTTTTGGGGATTTTTACTTGAAAATGAACATCTTTGTATGTTTTATGACAAAAATGAAATATTGATTATGCTCAGCCTTCATGAAGAGGGGGTGAGTTGAAGAAGTCAATTGCTCAGCATTTTGTTTCTCCTCTTTTTTTAAGACCTTTCAGCGCTTTTTTAAATGTCCTCTAAGCACGAGAGTCTACGTTAAATGATTTTTGGTACATTAAAAAAGAAAAAGGATTTTTCTAGATTCTAAGTGTTTACCATATTTTCCACCATACACGTTGCACCGCCCTATAAGTCGCATCAGTTCAATTAAGTCTAATAAAGTGGAAAAACATAAATAAGTTGCTTTGCCATATATATCACATCTATTACGCATCATCACTGACAACCAGGAAATGTGGACCGAACCTGGAAACGTGGGTCAGTTGTGCCAAAAATTGATTGCTTGCCAAAATGGCGGCCGCCAGAATGTGCACAGGAGGACTTTAACAAGAATTTAACAAGAGTAACACTTAAACACAATTATTTGTTTGCTCGACATTATAGTAAAGGCGCGTCTCAGTTTAATTTTTCCTTTATAAGTGCACTTTGACAGTCAAATCAGCTGCATTTCAAAAGTATTTGCTGCCCAGGGAACGCATAGAGGACTCACTGTGCAATTCTTTGAATTTTAACAAGCACCTAAAAAATTATTAGTTTGCTCATCATTATAGTAAAGGTGCGTCTAAGATGAACTTTTACTTAATAAATGAACTTCAATGGTCAAATTAGCTGCATTTCACCGAGGCGGTGCAGTGAGATGAGGTTGATTTGACGGTTGCTCCAGGCATGATCCTGGAGCAGGACAAAGGTTATGGCAAGCCGATAGTGTCATTAATAGCCACTTTTACCAATTACTTGACGCAACGGCATGCCATACTACTCAAGTAGTAAAATGGTAGTGTTCAATATTTTCAAAGTCAGAATGAATAAAAATGGTCATATCTCAGACAAAAATTGGTTTATAAATATGGGAAAACAAATACGTCGCTTTGGTGTATAAGTTGCAGGGCATGCAAATTATGCAAAAAAACCTGACGTATAGGCTGAAACATACAGTAGATATTGACTGCAGATGATGGGATATTCAAAATCTTCCTGATTTCCCATTGATGAACATCCTTCTGTAGTTGCTCCACTATTGATGCAGTTATTGCCAACTGATGAACCCCTGCCCATCTTTACTTCTCGCAGCTTCAGTCTCTATAAATGTTTTTCAAACAATAAACAATCATCAGCTGGACTTCGTTAGGTGAAAACAGCCAGACTCTCTCAGCCTTTTAGTGTTATGGTCATGTATATTTATGAACCGTCAAAACAAAGAATGAATCCAGCTCATCACAATTCATTGTGAAATGGTCACATTTAATGGTTGAAACCTGCCATTGTATATACATCTATAAAAAAGACCTCAGGTACAGGTTACGGCATTCTAACGCTAATACATACATTATTATTATTATCATTATTATTAAATAATAAACTTTTTGTTCATTGTTAAAGTTACATATCATAGTTTACAAAATAGGTTCAAGGAGAATTATGTTATTATGAACGTCTGAAAAAAACAAAAACAAAGCTAAAGCCCTATAAGTACTGGTTTATTATTTGTCTGTAAAATAAAATAATAATAAAAAAAAGACAATAAACACGTCAATATTCATGTGAATAACATAATAGTAACTGTTGATATTGAAATGGTATATTGTTTTTATTGTTTGTAAACGTACCAGATTTTTGGAAAGCAAACAGTTGAGTGTTTTTACAGCACAGAGCAGAAACCAACAAAGTGTAGCTGCGTCAGTGATGCAGGAAACAAACACAAACCAAAAACAGCTGTGTAGAAAAACAAGTGCTCACTCTGAAGTCTACCCTTTTTATTTTTATTTTTTTGTTGTACAATCCAGGTCCTTCTTGCCGTTTGCTGTTAAGCACAAAGTAAAGCTAAATGTCTAAAAAAAATAAAAAGCCAGGCTACCAATGTTGAAGTCTTCAAAAGTGTTAGTCCTCAGATTGAAAATCATCTCACTCCATCAGCTCCGTTCAGCTGTCGAGGCGCAGAGTCACCGTCTGATGGAGCTCCAGCGCAGCTCCTTCTGTTAAATGGTGTGTTTACACAAACGTGAGCTGCGGGGACACTCAGATTCCCCCCAGGTTTGATTTCCACCAGCGTCGATCAGGTGTCCCGCTCACACATTCATACTTGAACATCTACTGGGGGGTTTTGAACCCGTAATGAAGACAGGCACGGCTTCAGGAAGCTTGGTGAGTGATTTGGGCTCCTTGTTATGAGTGAAGATGAGTCTTTGGCGTGATGAATGAGCTGTAAAGGAAGTGTGTGTGGGGGGGATACTACCGTGGCCAAACGTACAAACGCACATCTATGTGCGTTTGTCTGTAAAGCACTGTGCAATTTAAAAGGACACAGTCAATTAATGGTGACGGAAAACAAAAAAAGTAGCTGGAACATGGTTTTTATTCAGCTGAAGACTTGGTTTTCTTGCTCAGAGGAGGAGCTTCCTGAACCGAGCTGCACAGGTCAGTCTGCCGCGGCTCTTTGAAGCTACCAGATGAAACAGTGAGCTGCTCGTTCTGACGTCGCCGCCGCTGTTGTGGTCGCTCCCGCCGCCTCCGCTGCTGCGCTCAAAGCCATTAAAAAAAAGTCCCTCTTAAGGAATTTCTTCGTTGCCATCAATCAAAAAAGTACTCGATCGCATCATCGTCATCTGATCCCCCCCTTCCCCCATCGCTAAGTAATTTGGGTGAGTAACTGTGTGATGGACAGAATTGATCAATGCACTGTATCCTTGAAACATGTGCAAAATAGAAAAAAAAACAAAAAAAACACCAGGCTATTTCTCTTCATTTTGTTCTTCCTCGTGCTTGACGTCCATCTTCGGCACATTATTGCATCTGGAGAAAGAGAAGAACAAACAGGTCACACCAAGGCACAACTTGTTGCCCGTTTCAGTTGAATTTATTTAAAGAAAAAGAACAGTAGCAAAGATTGTTAAACCTAAAACAGTACATTATTATCACAAATGATGCATTGCTCATATTAAATACAAATCCAAAGAGCACTTCACTCTCAGACTGAAGGTTTACTTGTGGTTCCAAAAGCAGAACGGGAGGAAGATCTTCCAGTTCTCAGGCTCCTCTCTTGTGGAACCAACTTCCAGTTTCTGTCCA
>JARVGV010000578.1:24556420-24568956 GCA_031762435.1 Hypsolebias longignatus | reverse complement strand
TGTATTCAACAGTGTTCAGTCAGGTCATCTGGAGGGTTTCCTTTTCCGTCTTTCATCCAAAGGACTTCTTCATTTTGAGGAGCCACCAAGCAAAACTGATTCCCACAAACAGCATACTCAATAGTGGAAGAAAAAAAAAAACAACAACAAAAAACTGTTTGCTGGTGCTAAGATGGCCTCCGGGGCCTGCCCTCTCCCCTGTCATCTCCTCTGAGACAGTCATGCCAAAGTGGTTCAAAACACCAAAGTTCATGTTCAATAATCCAGGTAAAAATCCAGCAATGTTCAGTCAGGTCATTTGGATGGTTTATTTTGTTGCTGATACATTTTGTCATTCATCCAAAGGACTTCTTCAATCCAAGGAGCCACCACACAAAACTGATTCCCACATAGGTCTGTCACTATAACAAATTGTGTTGGGCGATTAATTGTCTCAGAAATTATTGCGATAAACGATAATATTGTTTGAAATTTAACAATAAGTAACTGTCAAATTTTAGAAAAAAAATTGATTTGTTTGGAGTGTAGTACTTTTTTTTTTTTTGACAACCTGATAGCAGTTTAAAACTGTTTGAACCAAATGATGGATAATTGAGCAACGTGTCTCTTTAAGAAAAAACGAGAGGGAGGTTCCTTGACATCACATGGGCTGACATGGTGACATGGCAGACGCTCGGTGATTTGTGTTCTTTACCATAGCATTTTTCACACAAAGCTTTAAAACAAACAAAAAAAAAGTAAACAAGTTCTCAACTTCTACTAAACAACAACAACTAAACAAACTAAAGTTATGTTCATTGTGGTGACATCCTTTTATAATGTGCCTCTGTTTTTGCAAAGTAATCTTTTATGAAAAATGCATAAAACATTACTTTTTAATTTTTGATGTTACCCTTTTTAATTTTAAACATCACTTAGTTTACACTACACTAGTAAAAAAAAAAAAAAAAAAGTTCTGCATAGTTCTGCACTGCTGCATCAGTTCTGATGAACTGAGTAAACTGAAAGATACACTCCTGGGCGAGACATCCTGTCCATCATGACATCCTGTATGAGACCTTAATTAATTTGTTAATTGTTTATTCATTATTATTTTCATGCTATACAATGATATTTTGTTTACACTGCTCAGTGTTTTGCATTAATTGCAGAAACTTATCACATAAAATGCTTATTAGTCGTATGGTATCATGAACCAAACAACATTACAGGTTTCTGTCGAAGGACAGAACTGAAACAGAGTTTTTGGCAAGTGGATAGACCAAAGGATGCACCCATATTATTAGTAGTGCAGACATTTGAACACACCCGTTTTCTAAACATTCAGCAAAATGCAGCCAAAACTCTTCAGCCTTGAATGTGACCCAAGAACCAAAAAGCACACATCTGTGCGGGTGCCTTCAGAATGACTGGTTTTCAATTTGTGTGAGTGAGCACATCACATAACCACTGTGTGAAGGGTAAATGACTGGTTTTGATGCTGCAGGGGAAAATTCCCAAGACAAATTATATACAGATCAATTTCCATGTGGCTTTAGGAACATTTAGACATTTATGTTTATTACAGCATTCACCTAAGATTGTATGCAACCATGCAAGAGATAAACACCAACAAATATGGGTAAATAATATGGTAAATAAGCAAGCAATGGTATCTGGTTACATTGCAAAGATAGAAAATGTTAAAGTTATAAGTTTGCAATTTCATGCGTTTAGATGGATCACACGTTCTCATAAAGGCCAATTTACGATGAGTTCATCATAAAGCCCAAGTCGTTTCTCCTTTAAAATAAAGGCAAGGTCGTGAGCAATCAGGAATGGGTGGTGCAGAGAAGGACTGTGAAGTGATTCTTCAAGAACCACACTTCAATTAATGAGTAAAGACACGGTGTGACTGTCAATCTGAAAGGAGCAAGAGGGCCCTTAACCCTCTGAAAAGGAAAAAATGATAAGAAGAGGAACAGTGACACGATCATTACAGGCTGCACTGTGGAGCGCTGGTGCATTACACTGATGGAACTTACATAGTAATTTTTTTTTTCTTAATTTGATACTAGAGAGTGAGCTAAGGCTATTTGAGAGAAAGGAAAGCTGATAAAGAGTGATATGAGGATGTTAAAGTCTAGTTGGGCTGAAACAATAATGTCAGCCTTTACCAACTAGAATTACCTGTAAATGGACTTTCTAGGTGGAAGTGTGCTGAAGTAGGCAGAGTTCAAAAAGCAGTAACATGTTAAATAATTTCACATCATCTCAATTTATTTCAAGGAGAAAAAGCTGAAAATTAAAAATAAAATAAAAAGTTTACGAGATATCAATAGCAAAAGTCATTCATTCAACCTTTATTTATACAGGGTAATCCCATGAGCCTCAGGGACTCATTTACAAGAGATCTGGATTTTAACAAAGAGTGATGTCAACAGTGGACAACAACGATAACAATAGGCAACATAACATGTCTGCATTGGTTTTTGACAAGAACTTAGATGTTTAAAACCACTTAGGTCAAAATCGAGAGCTTCAGTTTTTTTTTTTTCCCCAAGATATTCCAGGAAACAGGAGCAGAGTAGGAGAAGGCCCTTTTGCCTAGTTCAATCCTCACAGAGAGAACACTGCATGAGAGAGCATGTTGTAGCTGCGTTCACGCAGTGACATCATAGTAGGAGTATGAGTGTCCTGAAAAAAGCTGAATGTTTTGTTACATAAATTGCTAAAATAGCTTAAAAACTGTCTAATAAATAGTAATAAAGATAAATAAATAAATAAAAACTCACACACATACAGTACTTGCAAATTGTTTTTATGCTGAATGCCCTCCCTGATGCTACCACAGGCCACCATAGTGGAGCAGATGGTAGCGGTTAAGGGCCTTGCTCAAGGGCTCCGAGTGGGGCAAACAAGTTTAATGCAGAAAAAAAAAAAAAGTTTGAAAAACACAGAAAAAAAAAAAAAATCAGGATCTCAATAGTGTGAATGCTTAACTGCATTTACACAAGCAACAGAAAGATGAAAGTAATACTGTACTGTGGATGCTTAATAAGTGTTCATACAATTACACAGACAAAAAAAAAATCTATCAAAACGAATAAACAACTATTGAAAAGACCTTTGCCATTCACACATATTTTGATTTAGCCTCAAATGTGTTTACGGTAAATAGAAATACAGTCAGTCTGAATAGTTGCTGTGTTCAAACAGTTTTAGTAGCCAATAAACCAGGGATCAAGTGAATAATGACATAATGCATCTTTTTACCCCCGCAGCCTTCAGCCTATGACACCAGTATGTAATAGAATAAATGATGTTCCATTTACCCATGAGGCCATTAATCCCAGTTTAATGGCTCGGATCTCCATCTGAATGCAGTTTCAATCATCTGTAAAACCCTTTACCTCAAACTTGAGAAGGGAACAAATGTTCTCTGAAAACATAAGTCTTACCTGTGTCTTATAAAGATGTACACATTGCCCTTGGCATTGCCCCATCCTGCATTATGCATTAGCTACAAGTCAACTTCCCAGCTTCATGTATCCAAAAGATAGTTATAAAACATTGCTGTCATGTAGAGGCCTTAAATGAATTATTCTTTTTTTTTTTTTTTTTTTTTTTTTTTTTTTTAATTGTATTAGACAGTGTGTGTTTTATGAAATTTGTCCTATGCATGGGAACAAGTTGGACCTCAGGTTAAATTTAGTAATGATACAAGTGGTGGATGCAATTAGCTTTTTTTTTTAACATATATTTTCCCCAAAGAGTATTTGATGCTGGGGTTATGCTAGCCAGTCATTAACCTGGAGGTTGAAGGGTCAAACCAGAAAGGGGATAGAAGGGATTTGCTGCATTTGGCAGTGCAATTTAAAATGATCAAATGGGCCAAAATATACTTTTCAAAAATACCCCATCTCATGAAAGAGTGTATCAAAATGCAACCAAAGAATTGATGATTAGAAACTTTAGTTATTTTATGAGTTGGATTACCGTTAAGAGTGCTTTTATGTGTGATTAGCATCCCCCAGCAAGTCTAACGTGTACACACACCACCATGATATTGTCAGAACAGCTTTGAGTGATTCATAATGTCAGGGCTGTAATCATCTTCAATGAAAGATTATATTTCAAAGACACATACGGTATTGAGCTCCGTCTTCTCATTGAGTTTCAAATAAACAAGCCCACTTGTAATTAGCTTTGATATTTTAACTGTTAGGATTGCAACAATGTGCTGACTTCTGTCTGTGTCTGTGCACCTAATGAGACTGACTTTGCTCGGACTTTTCCATCAAATCTGTCCCTAAAATGTCCCTGAAATCTCCACACGTCTACAAAAATGGCCCGTTTGTGTGTGTGCCTGTAACCTATTGATATCCTTGAGCTTCCTCAAAGAGTGAGAGCATGCGGCCGTCTCACTGGGAGTGTTTTGTGTCTAATTGCTGTATCCTTTAATAATTTACATTCCCCACTCTCTTATGCCCATCATTAAGAAATGGAGGAATTAGCATGTGTGGGCGCAAGCGAATGTGTGTGCATGTTTGTGCAAAGTAAACCATGTCTGTGTTTTTAATGTGCCTGCTTTGATGAGCTCATGTCTAAGTGTGAGCATACTAATTGGAGAGTTTGCTAATGTACATAGTATATGCTCATGTATGAGCTCATCACTGTATGTGTGTGTGTGTGTGTGTGTGCAGGCCTGCAAGTATGTGTATGCTTGTTTTTGTGTATGTGTGTGTGTTTTCTGACCATTACGGTAAGTGTGCATTATTCATTGTGGTCTGTCGAGATCATTATCACTAAACAGCAAAGATGGGCAGGAGGAAATGAAACGCTGGAGCAGCAACTAAAGCACCTTTATGTCAGATAAACTTCACACCACTTCACCTTCTGTCGCCAATCACAGCCCCATCATACTCCTTTTTATCTAATTTTGTAGCACCCAGTGACACATCCTCTTTGTTTTCCTCCTGTAATCTGTAGAGTTTGCATATCTTTATGGAACATGTCATCAGTGATGGCTTTAATTTAATGCATGATCTTTATTACAACTGCAATCAAACACCCTTTTAATAAAACCTTAAATGTTTGGCATTACTTTATACATTGATAATGGAATACTTGTTTATAATTGTTCATATTTTACAATATATTTTAAACACAATTTGGACTATATTTCTAATGGTGTCACCAAAGCATAATAGTTAGCTCTGTATCTTCTACTTTTAATTATTCCATTTCAGTCTACTGAATGGAAAGATGGGCTTTTTACTTTTCTTTTATCAGTATTTATCCCCTAGTGTATATCTAAACTTAATTCACAAAGTGATTGCTAGAAAATGCATTACAACAAAGAATAGTTATTGATTAGAGAAAACAAGAAAGGGTAAGGTAAGATCAGTTGGATAGATGTTCCAGGAACATCTTTTTCTTCCTTTTATTTCGTTTTTTTGCAGCTGCATTCTTTCAGGGTCCACACAGTGAGTCCATTTTACTCCATTCCTATTGTATCCTCCTTTTTTATAACACATATCTGAATATATTCAATCACTGCATTCATAAAACCTATTTGTAAATTTATTTGTATGTTCTCTTCAATGACGTTCAACAACCGCAGTCTAATATATGCACTGTCTTTTTTCTAAATGTGTCCAGCTGGTTTCAGATTTTCTAACTTTGTCTCCAAACTGTGCAACCTGAGATTTTGTTCTAATATTCTTGTTTCTAAACCTGTCCATTTTGGTCATACAATTCTCTGCTGTGTCACCTAAACTCCACCTCAGGTCTTTTTATTAATACCACTGTTTCCAAACCTATTACAGTAGCAGGTCTCATTACAATTGTGTAAACAAATTCTATGAACATAGGGGATACTATAAATGGCTTTTGGTACAATGATTAGGCAAATTATTGCAGCACTGAAAGTTGCATCAAAAATACAATTAGAGTTCAAATTTGTTACCGTACTTTCCGCCTTACAAGTCGCACCGCCATATAAGTTGCATCTGACCAAATATGTCTAATAAAGTGGGAAAAAGCATAAATACTAAATCGCTTTGCCTTAAAAGGCAAATTTATTATGCGTCACCGCTGACGACCTGGAAATGTGGGCCGGTGGTGTGCCAAAAATCGATTGGCTGCCAAAATGGCGGCCGCGGGAGTGCGCACGAGAGGACTTTAACAATAATTTAACGAGATTAACACTTAAAAACAATGTGTTTGCTTGAAATTATAGCAAAGGTGTGTCTCAGTTGATTTTTTCCTTAATAAATGCACTTTAATGGTCAAATCAGCTGCATTTCACCTGGGTGGCGCAGCAAAATTAAGCTGATTTGATGTTTGCTCCTGGAGTTGTGGAGTGAGACGAAAGTGGCCTCTATGGTAAGCCAAGTGTCTCATTAATAGCTCATTTTACCTTTTGATTAGACACTTGGCTTGCCATTGTACACGAGGGTCCTCTAGTAGCTGCAAATGGTAATGTTTAATATTTTTCATGTCAGAATGAATGAAAGCATCAGATCTCAGTCAAGTCAAAAACTGGGTTATAAACATAGGGAAAAACACGTTAGTCATATTGGGATATAAGTCGCAAGACTTGCAAATTTTATGCAAAACACTACAACTTATATTCCAGAAAATATGGTAATTGGCTGTTTTGGTGGTGCACAGGATATAAAGAAGTGACACCTCCATGCAATGCATCGTTAAAAATAATAATGTACGTAGGATCATATTGTAACAGGCCCTGCTGTCAAAAAGCTTGTACTTCTCTGGCTTTAAAGTCAAACATTTTATTAAGTATCTTTAATATTGAATAAACCCAAAGTTCTTCAAAACTGCACAATAATTGTCTTCATTCTTCTTATTTTTCCCTTTGATTTGCTATTTCTAAACATCACCTTCAAGCCTCAACTGTAGTAATGAACTGCACGCCCAGTACAACAGTGCAATGTTATCGTTAATTCCGTATTCATTTCCCAAAAGCGTTTTTAGGCTGTCCACTATCTCTCTTTTCATTGTAAGTCAGGATACAAACTACCATTTGGGAAATCTGCCTAAAGCAAGATTGAAAGAGGTTAATTATTTCTTAATGAGCTTTAGAAAGATTATACAAGAGAAGTGAATGGGCAAACCAGTGTTCCTCAGATATATACATAAAAAAAATAAATAAAATAAAATAAAAAAAATAAAAAAAACTCCAGGGTGGTTTGTGTGAGGGAGATATAAAGAGGACAGACAATTTTGGTTAAATGTAAACAATAATGAAAAAAAAAAATAAAAATAAAAAAGCCATAAGACATTCTTTATCACCACAAAAACTGCAGATTGAATTAATATTTTATAGTTCTTGTTGAATAGCTATTATGATATTTTCAATTACCTCTGTGCATTGTCGGGATTGCAAAAATGTATGCCACTAATGAAAAACTGGTTATCACAAAAAAATACAATTAATAATAATAATAATAATAATAATAATAATAATAATAATAATAATAATAATAATAATAATAATAATAAATACATAAAAAAGATATATTTTTATTTGTTTTGCCAAAACACAATTGTTGTGAACATGGAAACTTTGCATTGTTTAATTCTTTAAAAGTCCATCATGCTGGATGATTCACTGCTAGAAATAGCCAAAGTACACTATTCCTCTTGAGACATACATTTGAATATATGTTTTGAATGGGATTTTCCAATGCTGCAGGAGGAAATGAAAATTTAAAATTCTGACCTAAACCCTAGCATAATGACTGAATAGTGATACAAAAATACTTCTATATTTCAGCACAGGCACACTTAAATATGAACTAAGGTAATTTCCACTTTGAAAGGTGACATGCATGAAAAATAAATAAATAAATAAATAAATAAATAAATAAATAAATAAATAAATAAAACAGTCTATGACCAGAAAAGAAGTCATCTTCAAAGGTATAGGAGACAGCTTCTGAACCTAGCTCTGCTGTGCTTTGCTTTTTGGCATCATTAGTGTCAAATTCAATTAGAGGTAATACGATGGCTAGAAATAGATGCACACCCAAATATTAGCATGCCTTTGGCAAAAAGTAAAGCAATGCAGAGTTTTAGATTCAGTTCGACTTGAGGTATGTGTGGCTGCAGCTTGCGCATTCAAAACTGTTTTTCCCATTTTACTTATTTATAACTTAATTTACAGTACAAATGTGCAATTACCCATAGTATTCATCAAAACCTCTCAGTTCATGGCTTATCTGGGTGTGGATTTATACTTTTCCGTATAATATGGCCACATTAGTTATGCATGCTTTGGCCTTTGAGTAGAAGCCAGTCAACCACCATGAAGAGTTAAACACTCCACCATTGTCATGTTTAATTAACCTCCATTCACTTGTCATGGTGCAAATTGAAGTTGTGGATAGTATAGGCGGGGTCTCCCCTCCTTTTTTTCCACCCACAATGCCATACTTGCATCTCCTCTTTGCTTTGCCTCTAGTTACTTTACCAGCATTCCCTCGGACCACATCTCCCCATCTATAATTAATGACCTCTGTCTCCATCCATTTCTTCTCAAGAACACATTCCTGTAGCTCTCACACTTAACAATGTAAATCTATTTCTCCCCAGACTCTTTCTCTTAGCATCATCTTCAGCCTACGAGCCTGTAAATCTAGAAGTAGTAATGTTTAAAAAACACTGATAAAACAGATGTATGCTGATGAAGTGAATGATTTTGCCTTTAGGATCTTTTAATTCCTCATTTCATTTGTTGCAACATTCAACACTTCATTGCTATTTTTTTGTTATTTTGAGTATCAAAGAAACTATTTAAAATTCTGCAGCTTGGAGGCACCAATGCCCCACGTCCATAAACCTTAAAACTGCTCTAGCAGTTATTTCAGGGATATGAGGAGTAAGCAGCAGGGGTGATGAAAGCAAAATATAGAAAAGGTCGATAGCGTTATTTTTCTCTCGAGGACTATGGCTATCGTAGACCCTTACAGCAATATTGTGGAGATGTACAATGAGCTGGAAAATGAGTCAGGGATCAGAATCTAGCATTTTATACGCCTTGTTTCACTAAAGCAGTGGTCACCAAGGGAAGGAGAGCTTTCTTACATATTCCCGTTTTCTCTGCCTTGAATACAGCTCACTGCTGTGTTTCACAGCCACAAAGAGTGTACCAGTAATCATCACTACTCTTAAGGGTTTAAAAAAGCTAGTCTTTATACAGTAATACATCTTTTTTTTCAATACTTCTGTATTGTCTCCAACTTTCTTTGTCTTGAATGATGCTTGTGAGAATATGCATTAGATGTTATACAGTATATTTTTGATTTCTTTGATTTTGACAAGATAAAGCGAAGAAGTGAATGTCAGAGAATGCATAAACCGCCTGGGATATTTTGTACATCTGCACCATCTAACATGATCAAACACATCTCACGGAGGCCACTAGAGATGGCTGCTTAGCTATGTTTGTCACATCATTTTGGTTTTATCCTTTATGTGCATGGGCACATGCAGATGGGTCACAATATGTGCATGTTGGGATAGCATATATATACAGTATATGTGTGTGAATGTATTTGAATAAATGCCTCTAGCTATGAAACGGGGCACTGCTTTCGTTCCACTGCTGGCATTCAGCACAAAGAAAACTAATTAATATGGTAATGTCATGGTATCACATTACCTGCTATTACCAGTACATGGCAGGGCTTATTATTTTGCTTTGATTTCAACAATTTGACCTTTGATCTTTAAATGACAAAATTAACTAAAATATTAAATATGAGTGTAGTACGTTAGATTCATGTGACCTGGAGGAATCTGTGAACCGCAACACACTTTAGCCCCTGACTACCATATTAAAAAAAAAGAATACTTTGGCTTCAGAGTGATTTTTTATTGGTTTTGAAGTTTTGGCCACAAAGCAGTAAATGAGCTTGTCTTCCAAAGACAACTGTCTCTGCCTTGCTCTAAAAGTAAGTGACATTGCACAACATCAAACAGAGTATTAAAACTAAAATAGCTTACAAGCAACTAGAACATTTCCCCAAATATGTACTCAGCATTATATTGGTTGCAAAAAAACAAAACAAAAAAAATCAACATTATCTAATAAAGTAAATAAACAATGTATTTTATTAATAAAAAAAAAATGGAAACAAGCAGTACACAAACATCTCCTGCCACTGAAAGATTTGAATAGAGAATGTTCATTGTTTTTGATATGTGCTTTTTATGGACAGAAATGAAAAAGTGAACGTAAGTCCTGTTTTTAGTATTTTACATCGTTATATGATGTAGCTTGACTTTGCTTTGTTTTTATATCATTTATTTAATTCACTTTTTATGTTATATGCTTTTGTATGATTTTCTGTATTACAGCATCTGTGTTCTGTTTAAAACAGGTCTCACTTGTAAATGAGTCATTTTTAATCAATAAGACTAACGTGTATAAATAAAGGTTGAATGGAAGCATTAAGTAAAACGACACTGAATAGAGAAAGTTATATATATATAATGTTTTTATGTTTTCTGCTTGTCTGAAACAGAACAGAGTGATGGATCCTGGTGAGTGCAGGGAGCAATTTTATTGATGACCAGGAGCAATGGCAGAGCCATTGACTGGCCAATGGCAACCATGTCCATGGTATATTAATCTTCAGCCTCCCCAGGGGCCACCTCAATCATTTGAGGAAACTATATTTTAAGTACCAAGTTTATGCTCAATTATCCAGATAAAAATCCAACAAAAAAAGGGACTTGTTCAAATCTGGGAAGACACCGAACAACCTGATTCCCACAAATAGTATACAGTACTCCATTGTGGGAAAAAAAATTAAAAAAAATAAGTTTGCTGGTGCTAAGATGGCCTCTGGGGCTCGCTCACCCTCTCCCCATGAACTCCTCTGAGACAGTCATGCCAAAGTGGTTCAAAACATTATTGATAGGGACTATTCTTACACCTAGATGAAGTCTCACACCTAAACAGAAGTTGGCATGTTGCTCATTTTTCACGTTATTATGCTCACAATAAATAAAAAATAATAATTTAAAAAGGACATTCATGGTGGTAGCCGTCTTGGATTTTGATGTGGCAACCCAATTTTCAAAAGAACACTTTCTTACATCGAAATGTTGTTGCTCATCAAAATGTAAGTTGTACCAACTTACATTTTTTTCAAGTTATCCTGCTCATATCCCCCATTTGCTCCACTAAAGGGCAACATTAACACTGATTTTGATTCACTGATGACTGAAAACTGGCAATCCACAATTAAAATAAATAGGATGTAGTAAAATGTTTTACAAGTTACATTTCATGAAGAAGCATGGGGATGCCAGTATATCTCTAATGGTGAGCTGCTCCTGTTTCCACCCCGACCACTAACCCCAATACCCTAGTGAGCAGTTTAGGATATTATTTACCCCAAATCTATTTTAATCACATCTGTGCTTACTCAAGGCCAGAAGTACATGTCATTCCTCTATACAGGCATGAACTCATGAGAAGATTCTATTTCTGACTGTTCTAGGTAATGGATCCATCACCTAAACTTCATCACTGTCGTGTAACAAGAGAAAAGATAAATTCACCTTCAGATAATTGGCTTACATATGTACATTTTTTTAATTTTTATTTTTTTTTATTAGTTAAAAAAAGCTTTGGAGAAGCTTTAAATGTATCTGTGATAGCTGATCATCCTGAAGGAATCAGTCTATGCATATGTGAAAAATAAAAATAAAACTTATATTAATGTATCCAGTGGAGGAACTCACTCAGGGAGGTACAGAACAAATAAAACCATAACTAATGTCTTTCACACAAAGAAACAATAAAACTTTTTTTTTTTTTAATCCATCAACATCTCTTTGTGCTGCATACATTTATGTTTCCAGTGAACCATCTCTCTCATAATTTTTCTTCAGTCTTCCTTTGTGTCTTTTCATGCTCCCATTCATAATTTACATTTTGGTGAAACAAAGGAGGTGGGTGCTTCCAAATGTTCAGCCATCTCCCCTCATCTGCATACCTCTGTGAGAGTTCCAGCCATCATTCTCTTTCAAATATATCCATCAAATAAACCCATTTCTCCACCTATCTATTTATCAAGGAAAAAAAAAAAAATACACAGAGAGCTTTTCAAAATCACCCTGATAACAACTCAAACAGACTAGGAAATTCAAATATTGCTGTTCATTATTTGAGCAGAGTGTGTGGCACACTGCATGACAAAATAACTGTAAATACTGACATGGCTAATCTCAGCACAGCTGTTAGCATTAGGTCCTTTAATCCCAGTCCAGATCGGTGATGTGCTCACATTGGCTTGGAGACAGATGAGCAACAGCCACCAGGCTGCCAACTGGGCTAAAGGCAGCAGACGGGCGCTCACTTTTAGATATAACAAGCTGTGGATCTGGGAGACTTGGACATTCTTTCAGAGCAGATTTTATGTATCATCAGCACAGTCTACTCTAAATATGTGAAATGTTGCTGCAGTTTCACATTAAAACTATGAATTGTTTGTAGCATGTGTTTAACATATATA
>JARVGV010000578.1:24516341-24530067 GCA_031762435.1 Hypsolebias longignatus | reverse complement strand
TCATGCACTAATTGTCACAAAGAACCACACACCTGCATTAAGAAACTAATCAGAATCACAGAAGCTACAGCATAGTTCAGACTAGAGCTCCCCCTCTGTCTGACTATGTAAACTAACAGGAACTAAAGTTTGAAAGAGTACTTAGTTAAAATGAGGTGCAATTAAAAAGTCAAAATTGTCATTTGACACAACATTGCTTATGACCAACCCAAACGTGTAGGCAATCGGTAAGAAAAGCATAAGGAAAAAAGGTCAAAAGGTAAAAACATGGAAGGAATTTATATTAATGTGTTTAAGCAGTTTTTTTTTTTCAGTAAAAAGTGGATGATAAAAAATATTGTCTTTAAATGTGTAGATTAAATTATTTGTAACTGTTTCTGTCCTTAATCATGTGGCACAGATGGTTAGGAAGGGATATCAGATGTTTAAGAGGTATGAAACAGCAAAATGCTATCCCACAATTTATAGAGCAGATATCTGATTAACTCCGGCATGGCATACGTTCCACCAATAAACTCCTGATGACACTTTCACAACCATTCACTGCTCTAAGATGCATTCAACTCACATGCCATAAAATACAAGCTTGAGCTTTCACAAGGGATGCGTTGTTGTAGAACAAGTAAAAGACTTGGTAAGAAGTATGCATGAACATGCTCTAACACACTCACTTCCCCTCTAAACATCTTGGAATAAAGTTATCACTTTATCCTCTCCTGTCTCTTTCCCACAGAGAGATTAACATTCACTCTCTCCCCCTCTTCTTGCATTCGCCTCTCCTTTCATGTGAACACTGAGGCAGCTGCAGCTGTGCAAGCGTTTGTGTGTGAGTGTGTCTGTGTGTTTTCTCTGGATGTCTGTGTACGATCCAGGGCACTGATGCTCAAATAAATCCACTTCCTGTTTCCTGCCATCTTATCTTGGCCCCACGGCGCATGTAAACGTACAGCGTCGGAGTGTTTTGTGCGTGTTGGTCTGATCATCGCCTCCCATCATTTGGCTTGTCGATGCTACCGGAAGAAACAAAACTTTACAGGCAGCAGGGTTAATTGATACTTCATTTTAGATGTCTGTGTTAGGGAAATGAACACGGAAGCCAGAGACATA
Source organism: Hypsolebias longignatus (assembly GCA_031762435.1). Classification (NCBI taxonomy): domain Eukaryota; kingdom Metazoa; phylum Chordata; class Actinopteri; order Cyprinodontiformes; family Rivulidae; genus Hypsolebias; species Hypsolebias longignatus. The sequence goes on along the minus strand of JARVGV010000578.1, from coordinate 24,528,960 downwards.
AGAGGCAGTGTGAAAGAGGAGAAGCAGAAGTGGAAGGAAAGATGGAGTGAAAAGATAAAAAGAAAGACTGTAAATGAAAAGGAGGGGTATGGCAAAGGAAGGAGGAAAAAATGGTGGAGAGCGAGTGCGGGGCAGTTAATATTTTACAAGCCTGGATTACAGAGGTTGTGGAATGATGAATTGGAGATAGATTCCTGAGAGTCAGTTACAGCAGGAATGAGAGAACTGTATTGAGACAGCTGGGTAGCTTTGATCAGAAACATCTGTATGTTTCAAGAAAGGAAAAGAAAGAAGTTGTGGGAGAGAAATGTCAGCATCCTATTTCAAGAGTTTGGATAAAGTCTGCACTGACATTATTCTGTTCAGTTTTGATTGTTCATCAAGAGTGATTCTTGTGGTGTGATGTTTGAATTCTATGGTGGCCCAGAGGTGTAAATTAACATTTCAAAAATGGAAATACATAAAAAAAAAATACTAATACTGTAATAATAAATACATAAATAAAAAAAAATAAAAAACACATTTGAAAATACATAATTACATTTGAAAAAATTGGAATTACATTTAAATAAATAAATAAATAAATAAAAACACATTAAGCCAAAGCAGAAGTGGCCAAAACAGTTGTGGCCCAAGCAGAAGAAGCCAGAATCACATGTGAAAATACAGAATTAAATTTGAAAAATAAATAAATAAATAAATAAAACAGCATTTCATTTGTACAAAACAGAATTACATTTGGAAAAAAAAAAAAATCTAAATTACAAATAAGCCAAAGTGGAAGTGGCCAAAGCAGACGCGGCTGGAATCCCATTTGAAAAATAAATTAACATATATATATATATATATATATATATATATATTTTTTTTTTTTTTTTTGAAAAAAGGGAATTGCATAAATAAATAAATAAGTCAAACCATCCATATAAATCCATCACATCATTTTTGATCTGAGAATAAAGTAAAAAATGAAAATAAAATTAAATTAAAAATAAATAAATAAATATATTTTAAAAAAACATGGCCGTTTGGTATATTTTTTAAATCCCTCATGAAAATTAATAATGAAATAAAGTACTGTATTTGCTTATTATTATTTTGGATTCTCAATAATAAAAAATAATAAAAAAATACAATTAAATTAAATTAAAAAAAAAAGAACAAATGGTACATGGACCCCACACCCTTCAGAGAGTTTGTATTTGCATCTTGTTACAGTACATTGTTCTGTTATGTGTTGCTAATAAAGTAAAACAAAATAAAATAAAAAATACAGCATTTATGTTTTGGCTTAATGTAATTCTTTTTTTTTTTTTTTCAAATCTAATTCCATCCATCCATTATCTTTTACCCACTTCTTCCATTTTTTGGGTCACGGGGGGGTCATGTCCAGCGATCACTGTGCGGGGGGCGGGGTACACCCTGGACAGGTCGTAGGTCCATCACAGGGACACACACAAACAAGGCAAACAAATATTCACTCTCTCACTCACAACTAAGGACAATTTAGAGTTACCAATCAACTGGGATTTGAACCGGTAACCTTCTCACTGAGAGGCAGCAGCTTTACCAGTTGTGCCACCGTGCTGCCCCAAATGCTCTGCTGACAATAAATACGACATATGAAGCACTATACCCTACATTCAGCGTGATTTAATGGACTGCTGAACTTAAGCAGTGCTGCTGACCTTTTCCCAAATAGCACTATAGTTTTTCAATTGATTCCCCATCCACGCAGCCTTTGCGTCCGAGTTTGAATCAACTCAGAGACATACGAGTCTTTTAGGGAAAAAAGGTGATACGTCATGGTGGGTTTTCAACTTTTTAAAATTTTTATTTAATTAGTTTTGGTAAATCAGCAAGGAACAACAAGCTCATGCATCTAATGTACATTCTGTCCAGTTGGTCCTGTGAGAGATTCAACTTACAGCAGACTGCAATATGTGAGCCTCAGCAGTGAGATTTGGATCAGCTTCCCTGCAAATAAATTGTTCTGGTTTATTTTGAAAGTCCAAAACATGGTATCTACACCAGTTTATTTTGAAAGCACACCATTAGGAAGCACAACATCAATATCGGTGCTTAAACCTTGAAGTAAGTGGATGTGGTAATTTCGCTGTTGCTTTGAACGTGTTATTTTTTTTAACTGACAAGACAGCAATGATAATCAGACAAAGGCTTGCAGCTAAAACCTCCCTCACAGTCCTAATCTGTTAGTTAATAATGTGGCGAACATCTCCCTAAGCCTTTCCCAAGAGCCAAACTCAGAAGGTCAGTGCTGATATTAAACCTCTCATTTCTTAAACATGGGCACATGCACACAGAGAGAAAAGAGATAAAGTCAAAATAAAGATAAGTTTGACAAGGAGAGAAAAAATGCATACTGAGGGATGGAATGTCAGATGTCAAGGATGTAACAAAGGAGAGGAAGAGACATGAAATTAGGTGATGGGTGATAGAAGGGGGGATAAGTAGGAAATGGTTTCAAATGGAGGTGAAAGAGGGGGGGAAGAAATGATTGCCTTAATTAATAGACTGTAATATAGGACAATAATTCTGGGATCCGAGATAATATCAGTAAAAATGATGTGCTTCATCACAGAACACTGCAGATACACCACATGACCTTGACAGAGGGGAAAGAAGCAAAGGGGAAATTTAGAAACTTTTAACAGGAGCTAAAAATAACTTTCCTGCAGGCAAAGAATAAAAAAAAAAAAGGAAACGTAAAGAAAAAGTTAACATTTTACATAAAATCAAGCAGGAATAAACTAAATGTGTCAAATTTATTTATTTTTTTTGTACTGCTGCTGGTCCTCGGTAAGCAGCAGCCGACACCGAGCTATCAATCAGCCAATCTTAGAACAGCAATCAGCCTGGCGTGTCAAGCCCGAGCTGCAGCAGCTAAATAGAGCTGCATGCTGCAAGCATTATTTTTTATTGTTACATGAGTGAGCAATCACAGAGCTACCAATTCAAATGGAACCGGGCACTTCTTCTTTGTCACACTAACGGTACCATGACGATTGAAAAAAGAAGTAAAACATATCTAACTTTTTTAACAGTCTCACTCCAGCACTGGCTGTGAAACTTTCTTCCAGAACTGGGAGGTACAGTGTCCAAGGACCTGAGCATGAGTCTATCTTAAACTGGAATCAATGGAGTCTGTGTAGATGTGAGAAATAGCCGTGAACAGGCATGCATATGATGCACTTATACAAACTGATGTGCACAGATACGCGCTAAAGCGTACATACTCAAATGTGAGCATGTCCACCTGCTCCCAGTGCGCCTAACTCCTTACTTAAGTGCACTCAAACACGCTGCTGGCAAGGTGTGATGGGAAAAGAGCTGCTGTCAGATTCAGCGGTTGCAAAACGCACCGCCACATGTGTAATTCGAGCAGCTGAGAAGGCATGGATCACATCTCAGTCTCCTGAGCTTCAGCTGGCGTGCTATGGAGGACTGGAAAAGAAGGTGCGAAACAAATAAATTTAGAAGAGCATTAACACGCACACAAACACATTTCTTCTTCTTTTTTTATTTTTTTTAACAGCTGCAGTTGTAGTGTTTCTGCCTGTTTCTTGAATCTGAAGTTCACTTCCAGTTTCACACCAATTATTTGTCAGAAGAACGCTAATGGTGCTCAACATAACATTCACTCCAATAAAAAAAAATAAAAATCTTCACCGGCAGATAATTTTTCCAGACAGCACAGCCTCCGTTTCTCGTAGTCCTCGTGAACACTCGACTTCAAACACAGGCTTGACAGAAGCGTGCGTGTGCATGCGCTCTACTGTGTTCAGTTATTAGGAGTTCAAAAGAATTTAGGTTAATTAATGCAGTAGGTTATAATGATGATTAGGAATAATGTCCATGGCTATATGAAGATCAAAGCTAGACTCTTAAACAATACAAAATAACATTTTGTTACTCTAATTGCATCATTTATGAAAATCAGCATGAAATCCCAGTGTCAATGTATTTGTTAATCAAACCTAATTGGATATTAGTGTATTATTTGCATGTGTGGTTAAAAAAAATAAAATAAAAAATGTGGAATGGCCTCTCTCTATTGCACACAGTGAAAATCTTTAGAAAAAGTAAGCAGCTCTAAACCCTAAGCACACATAGCCCACACGCTCTGTTATGGAGAACATGTCACAATGAAACTATCTTGTACATTTATATGTGTATTTTAGCTAGTTTACAGTCCATCAACATATGTAGAATGCTATGGAATAACTTTAGAATTTGCATATTTGTTTGCAATCCAGTTGTTCAGAAAAAAAAAGCAGGCAAATAGCACAATAACATCTGTCTTCTCACCAAACACTGGGCGTGACTGCCTGCAGGCAGCATAACACACGAAGAGCAGTCAAATAGAAACTTTCTTGAAAAAATAAAATTAAAAAAAGTTATATTATTATATCTGTGTAGGTTTGACTCAATGGGTTTGTGTTTGCTTATTCAACAAGAAAATTAAATACATCATTATTTATTTTTCCACAAGTCATAGTTGGGAAAAACAAAAACAAAAACAAAAAAAAAAAAAAAAAATCTGTGTGAATCCATTATGCACTAAAAATAGACACAATGGCACATAAACAGGAGTATATAAAATAAATAAATAAATAAATAAAAAGAGTAGCGCCAGACAGTCAATAACAAGTGGAAAGCACCAGCCAGAGCAGACACAGTAAGAATCGATGGACTTCTATACTGGCCCAAATGTCAGTCGTTTCCAACTTCTTTTAGATTTCAGTATTATTTTCTTTATTACTTTCTCCATAGCACAGTCACTTTGAAACTGAACACTGGTCACAACACAACAGTCTTTTAAGGTAATGACCAGACTAGAGAGGCACAGTATTGGATTTTTGGCCGATATCCGATATGCTAATACAGTATGTTAAAACTTATTTGGCTGATAACCAATACAATACAGATTATTATTATTATTATTTTCCATAACATTCTCTGTTGTGGAATTAAAAGACTACGTTATTCTGCATGGTCTTGGTCAATTTGGCCTGCTACAAAATGCAGATGCTAAAAAGGGGGCTGACAATAATGTAACACTTCAACTTGGATTATGTTTAATGTCAAATATATTCATGACATTGACTCTCTCTAACACAATGACAACACACGAACAGTGCAAATTTGTAAATTTTCAAAAATCTAAACACAACCTGTTCACAAGCAACAAGTGAAATGTGCATAAGTAGTCATGCATTAATAGCTATATTTGACAGTTTCTTCAAAAAAGAAAGAAAAAAAATCAAAACAGAAGCCCTTTATAATGGTGTTACTTTGATGGAATGGCCAAAGTCTGATATTTAACGTTATCGCTAATATCGTCAAATACCAATACCATGCCAATAATATCATGCATCCTTAGTCCTTACAATTAAAACTCAACAAGCAGAAAAAAGAGTGTCAATATTGTCCTTGCTTTCTAATCATCATTATAACTTATTCAGAACAAATAACATTATAAACACACACACACAAAAAAAAAATAAAATAAAAATAAAATAACAACCTCAAATTCCTCAAATTAGACATTTTTGGATATTTGTCTCCATTTGAGAAAATGTGCAAATAAATATTAGACACACTTGTGACATGTTATTAATTTTGCTTTACATATTGAAACCACAGAAATGGAGAAACGTCCGAGCTGTAACAAGAGGTCAATCAAAAAGTGAGAACTTAAGAGGCTTTGTTGGGAATGTTTAAACACACGTTACTGGTGACTGCATGTGTGGTGAAAACACTTAGAAAGGAGAAAATAATAATAAAAAAAATAGAGAACTGAAAATAAAATAGCAAATCAGATGCAGGAGAGGGTAACAATGATTGAAAATTTAAAAAATAAACTTTTTAAATTGTATTTATGTAGTGTCATAAATGAATAAAGTCATAAATTGTATCACATCCTCCACTGTGCAGAACAAGCAGCTTGACAAAATGCCATTTTCATAGTACACGCTTATAAACAGCAGCACCCTCGTTTGTTGGCATGCAAAGGAGGAAACCATGTGTGAGTACTTGTCCAAATAAAAGGCATATGCACCCCCCCCCACCCCCACCCCAACACACACAAACACAAAGCATAGCTCCAGACCCTCCGTAAGCTGCGCTGCAGACTCGCTGTAATGACATCCAGGTATGTTTGCTCTTCATTTTACACGGCTCATCGCAGCTCCAAGCAGGGCATCAACACTGGGGGGGTGGGGGGGTGGGGGGGAGTCTCTGCTGTGGGTGTGTGTCAGATTCTTGCAGTGTCCTTGTGCACATCTGTCTTGTAGTTTGTACTTGTACTTTACTTCCTCCATGTTTGCGTTGATTTTAGGGTGCGTTTAAGTAATTTTGTCAGTTCTTTAGCTCATTTAATCAAAGTCGTGCACACAGAGACGCACACATTTTGAACCCTCTACTAGCTTGTTGACATTCCAGTAGCTTGGCCTCTTTGTCTGCGCCAAACTCTTCTCATTCAAAACAGACGTCCACTTTTCTTTTCTCCTGCTCTTTGCTCTCTCTCTCTCTCGTTCACACACACAAACACACGTACGCACACGCACACATGCATACACACTCAATTCCACGTATAATTTACCCCGTTTTTACCTGGTACATCGTAAAAAGGAATTTAAAAGTAGTTAAATCCTTATAACTACTAAATATATAATATTATTTAAACTTTGATGTATTTATTTACTCAAGGGGAGAGGTAGCACAGAGGTGAGCCTGTGATAAGAAGGTTGACAGTTCGACTCCCCAAAGCGACAACATCAAAATGTGGGTGGGATTGGTGAAACTCCCACACTGGACTCTACCCTCATTTGCCCCACTCTGGGCCCTTGAGCAAGGCCCTAAACCTTCCCATCTGCACCCCCAGGCTCTCTGCTCCACACAAGGGGCTGTGGTAGCTCTGTGGTTTGTGGTTGTGTGTTAGGATGTGAAATAAAATGTGAATGTTAAATAGATTTGACAATACTTGGACTACTGCCACTACAGATTATTTCGGCTTCTTTTTTCTTCAGGGGTTGCTACAGCGAGCAAACGTGTACAAAAATGTGTAAATTGTTTTAGATCGAATGCCCTTCCTGAGACAACCTGGGCTGTGTGGAGCAGGAAGTTGCTATCTAAGGTGCCGGGGGAGCATATGGTTGTGGTTAAGGGCCTTGCTCAAAGGTCCGGAGTGGGATAGATGTGGGTGTTTCACTTATCCCACCCACATTTTGATGATGTCGGTACCAGGAGTTTAACCAACGATCATCAAATCACAGGTTCAACTTCTGTAACCTCTATGCCACCACTCCCTGATGATACAAATACCCTACTAAAATAATGACTAATTAATTAATTGATTAATATTTATATTATAACAACAGGCAAAGAAGAAAACAAAGAAAAGAGGAAGAAAACAGTGATGTTACTAACAGCAACACCAATTTAAACGTGTTAAATCTTGTTTAATGTACAACAGATACAGATATTCATAAAAAAATACTGAAACTGCACTTGAACTTTGTTTATACACATATAGTCTTTACATATATAATTTTAGTTATTTTATTATGTTGATTGTTGAAAAAAAGTGGTACAATATAGTATTTTGTCTTAAAGGAGGTTGGTTATGAAAATAAAATAGATTATTAAGAAGCATTAATCGCCCCTTATTTCTGTTCATTGACATGGCATGGCCATTGTTTAAATACTAACTTAATAATTCCAATTCCTATCTCAAAACGTCGTCATTGATGCTGCCTTTACTTTCCTGGTTGCAAACATTAGGCAACAGTCACTTGACATCAGTCCACACCCCTCAACTTAGACGGTGCCAGATTCTTAGCAGGTCTAAAGAAATAATGTGGACTCTGATGAATAACAACCTGAGAATGTTGTTTTTGACTAATCCTGGATCAACGTACAAAGTACATAACCCGTTTTCTTTTTTGTACAAATGCCTTAGTCACAAACCCAAAAACCTGTGCATGCACATTTTGCTGTTGAAAGACACAGATGCTCTGCGTCTCAATGCTGAAGACATGAGTGCACGTGTGTTAACACCACAGTTCAAGACAGGAGCATTCGTGTCTTACAAGCCTGTCAAAGACAAATATAATCAATGTGTCCATTCCCATGAGCACACATGCACATGCATATTTACTTATTTATCTATTATGTTTTTGTTTGTTTGTTTTCCATTCTGTTAGGCTCGGACACATCTGAGATGGACGGGGATTTATACCAAAAAAACAAAAATTATGTCACATCAAAATCTGTGACGAAGGCAAAAAGCAATTTTAGAGTCAAAGCTTGATACTCTGAATAAAACCTACATTTATTTATTTATAAATTTATTTATTTAATGTGTATGCCTCCATTTCAGTTGATTTTTTTTTCTTCCATTAATGACATTTTTAAACATTCTGAGTTCTTTCCATATCAAGTGGTCAGCTGGGAGACAACACTCTTGACCAACTACTCACACTTTGCTCTGTTAACTAATTCATGGCACTTTATCGGAGACTGATGCTAACCCTCATCTGATGGTGGCGGTGGTGGGCAGGGTGGTCAGATAATGAGATAGCTCATCATAATCCCATGGCTGCTCACCTACGCTTTGACAGGACATTACACTGCATAACGACCTGTTAGTCCTGGAGGATTATGCAACGCAGAGTCCCAAGGCAACAGCGAAGCTGCATGTCTGACAATGATGGAGACAGCTGTGCTTCTGTTTCTACCTTAAGGGCATGCACATGTGCATATTGTACAGAGTGAGCCTGTTATCTATTAATAATGGGACAATCTCCTAAACTGTTAGACCATGCTGCATCTTGTAAAACTCGGTCCAAAAAATAAATAAATAAAAATCCTCAAAATCCCCCATGTAAGATCCACATTCATTTTCATTGTTCAATATGCTCTTGTTTCTTATGGATGGATGGATGGATGGATGGATGGATGGATGGATGGATGGATGGATGGATGGATGGATGGATGGATGGATGGATGATGGATGATAGATGATGGATGGGTGGATGGATGGGTTGGTGGGTGGTTAGGTGGTTTATTTGCTTATGGGCTATGCACCAGAATGTGTATTTAAGAACAAGGAAAACTCAAAATCTTATTTCTATATCACCAGATCCAAATATAATTTATGTCGCTAAATAAATAAAGCGCTTTAGCTAATTCTGTTGGTATTTTGAAGATTCACTTGGATTTCATTCTGTCTCATACTTTCAGGTCATTTACACTCAGAAAACCTTTACAAGAAAAAGCTTTTGACCTTAATTTAAGATTTCACATCACAGTTTGGCGAACGTGTTGTAGCTATAAATAAGCGAATATTTATTTGTAATGTACGTGGGAGTAACCAAATTAAGATGCAACATGTAGGAGTAAGTTTAGACAGAAGCAGCAGACGGTGCAGTGACAAATTAGTGGAACAATGATGTGGGTTCATTGTGTGTGAATGGAGTCATCATCTCATGATGTAGCACAGTGGTTAAAAATAGTTTGATTTGTAGGGGAGAAAAAAGCATTTATTTAATTAAATGAAACAAATAAATGAAAAACTACTTTAACAGTAAAATTTCCTGTTGGTAATCAATAAAAAAGTAGATCCCTTTGTGGTCTTTTCTATTAGCTTATACTTCCATGTTTTGCTTTAAAAAAATTCCCTCATCACTATTCCTGTTAGTTTTCTTTATTTGCCACCTTTCCTTTAAAAACACCCTTTTCCTTTTAATTTTATCTTTCTACCATTTTCACCTTAAAAAATATGTTTAGTCAGTCATTCAGAAGTCAGCTGTTGTATTTTTCTTTGTGTCTGCTGAGAGGGGGGAAAAGTGGTTTAACCTTATCTCAAATATTTTTTTTATTTAAAATCTACCCATTTAACAAAAACAATTTCTTTCTGTTGCTTGATCTAAAGTTTTGAAAAGTTAAAACACAAAGCTTAGAGGACAAAAGTTGTCTTTTATAATGTGTCAAATCTAACTTTAAACTTTACTGACTTTACCTCGTTGTCACACATCTAAACATAAACGCTGTAAACAGAATCTAATGAGCGCACGATGCACACCTTGTTATCATCTTTTACATCTATCTATGACATCATTTCTTCCAACAAACATTCATTTCATACACTAAAAAGATCTTTGATTTATATCTGTTAACAAAAGTAAGTTGACAAAAGACACCTACCTTCTCTGTGAACGCAGCTCTTTTCTATTTTCTACGCTTTCTTTTCAGTTTAATGTCAAGAGACTGATCGGCTCTTTTCACAGTCGTCACTTGGGCTTCCCATAAAGTGTTGCTCTCTTAAAAACGTGTCATTGTTACCTCATTTCTAAAGTGAAGTAGAGGAAACGAACAAAGAAAAAAGTGTGACTGATGTGGTTTCCTTTATGGTAGTAACGGAGTGTTTTGCTATCCTCGTTTCAAGAAATGTGAAACTGCAGGGTAAAAAACAGTTATTTTCCATTTCCTTTTTTTTTCTGCTCTTCTCTTTGTTCGCCAACAGCACAGAAGTAGCAGTTCCTGAAAATCTCAATTAAAGTGACTGTGCTGACATTTTAAAACACGTCATTGTACGCTTGGTAATAGATTTGTTTTCCCAATGCAGAACTGCCATACCCTTGAAAAACTTCCAATCATGCTATGACGTCATTTTCATTTTTTATATTTGGTTGATCCAGTTTGGAAATGCTGGGAATGGTGCCTGACTCAGGCATAAATTGAGTGAGAGTTTGAACAGATTGCCAGTCCATCAAAAACACAAAAGACGAACAACCATGCATGTAGACAGTCATACTAATTTAAAGTTGCCATAACCAGTCAATCAAATGCTCCAGCAGACGCACGTGGCTGGGTATGTCATGGATCCATGGGGGGAGTGGAAGCTGATGTGCCTGTCTGTTTTGTCTCTGGAGGATGTTGAAGATGTGTACATTATTGGATTTATGATAGCAGGGCTTTTGCTTTTTTGGCACTGGGAGATACCTATGTTTTAAGGAAGACGTCTGCAGCTGTTTCGGCCATGGCCAAGCTGCCTACCTTATAGGATTAATTCATGCTTGGAGCTCTCGGACTCAGCTGATTTACAAGCTCAACATAAGCTGGAAGCGATTTATGAAAATCATTCACTTGCAGCTTCTGAAACTTGCCAGCATGTTGGAGTCAATCTTGGAAAAGGCTAATAAGCATGGAGTAGTGGAAAGCCCACAAATCTGGCCATTTTGGATCATGGAGAGTACCAGCAGAACTCAAGGCTGACGAGAAATACAGTCTGCCTGCACAAAAACAACTGTGGCTCATCTGAATCTGGCCTCCCCGTTCGACCTTGAATAGGCCATCTTATCAAATTGCTCCTGGGGATGAGTAAACCAAGAAAGCTCACATCTATCCAACCTCCCCTCCAAGAACTTCTGTGAACACTTATCAGAGCTGTACCAGCTGACACTTTAACATCTTATCAGGACTATGGTTCTATCTGGAAGTGTTTCATGGACAAATCACACTACACACACTATTTGCATAAACAGGCATGTCAGGTGAGGTATCTCATGTGCACTCAGTTCCATGTCCCTAAGGATGTTTGAAAGAAAGGTTTGCAGAGACATACCTGTGCCAGGTCTGATAAATCAGGGTTTTTTTTAACACACTTTTCCAATTTGGTTTGTATACCAAGCTGCCCACTCTTTCATACATGAGGCCCCAGATGCATTTCAAACTCAACAACTTCATGTTGTAAGAGCCATCCATCCACTATCTTTACCTGCTTCTTCCTTTTTGGGTCGCAGGGGTTACTGATGCTCATGTCCAGCTATCACTGTGCAAGAGACGGGAGACACCCTGGACAGGTCGCAAATCCATTATAGGGACACATAAAGACAAATGAACAACCATTCACTCTCTCACTCACACCTAAGGACAATTTAAAGTTACCAATCAGTCTAACATGCATGTTTTTGGTCTGTGGGAGGAAACTGGAGTACATGGAGAAAACCCATGCAGCATGGAGAGAACATGCAACTCCACCCAGAAAGGACCCTGGACTGGGATTTGAACTAGGGACCTGCTCACTGAGAGGCAACAGCTCTACCAACTGAGCCACTGTGCTCTCATTTGTTTTTATACTAGTTCAAAATTGCCTCACTTTGTCAAAATGTAGATGAGGACAGCAGTATTAGTCTGAAAATAAACACAAATGTTGCGTTTGTCGTGCTTTTTTATTTGCACATACAGTACTATATACTGTAATCTTGTTTTAAATCTATAAAGAAACCAAAATCTATCATTTGTTCATTTTGTTTTTATTTAACACGCATGACAAAAAAAAAAAAAAAAAACCTATTTATGGAGTCTGCAGAAGGCAACCTCATCAATCTTAGAAAAGTGTAGCGTCGACACCAAGACGTGTGCTACACTGTAAGTCTGAGGCGCTTGTCTTCTTCTAGCTGCTCCAGCTCAAGTCATCCTCCTCCATCTCACTCTGTCCTCACTCCATCTACCTCCATGTCCTCTCTAACTGAATCCATACATCTCCTCTTTGTCTTTTTCCTGGCAGCTGCATTTCTAACATCCTTCTACC
>JARVGV010000578.1:24369281-24384911 GCA_031762435.1 Hypsolebias longignatus | reverse complement strand
TTTATTTATTTATTTATTTTTCTTTCCCAAAAAGATGTTTTGCAAGATAGTGGCTGTTAAACACACTTTACTGTTGCAGAATATAAAACCAACATGAGATAAAGAGACAATCGATTCCTCATATGTACAATTCAGTCCAATTTGCATTAAACAATGTACAAACTATATAACTGAAGCATGTCAGACCACATAAATCTTAATTTATTTGCAGATTGCTTCTCAAATTACTAAAGTAATGTATCTGCAGAAGGGGGCAGCTGCAAAATAAATATAGAAATAAGCTAAACAAATACATATATAAATAAATTCAAGGATTCTAGGTTCTTTATAGTCATTTGCATCACATGTGACATGAGGGGGAAGAAGTGTGTACACAGGGTCCCAGTTACATCCAACAAAAGAATAAAATGTAAAAGAAAAATAGTAATAAGATCTAAGATATAGACTAAATAAATAAAACAGAATTTGATTTGTGTGTTTGATGGTTCAGTTCCATCACTGGCAGTGAACGGTTATACGATGAACATGACGATGAACATGGATCCTGTAAAGAAACCAGTTGGAATTGAAGCACTTTCTTTTTTGTTTTTAACGCACGGTTGAACACCAAGGTGAGATTTTTGATGCTCTGAGATAAACAGCATTGCCTTCAGATCGAGCCTAAGAGGATTGACTCATTTCAAATGCTCCCTTCAGTGAATTTCAACAAATTACAGGCTGACAGACAAGCACCTCCAATCAATTTTGAAAATATCTACAGCTCAGCTCTGTGATTCAAGGACTCATTGAAGGCATCAAACACCAGCTGCTGGAATCAGGGTCCATTTAGAGAAAGTAGGTCGTACACTCTCTGCAGACACATTTCTAAATACCAGGTTGCCAACCTGGTATTTAGAAATGGGGCTGTAAAGCAGTTTGAACGTTAGTTACATTACCCTCCTGAAAGCACAATTAAAATCATTTGTTTAGAACCTTGATAAACCAAGTACTGAAGACAGCAACGTGTGGATTTATTGTAAGGGTCCCCCAGTTCCCAAACAGATTGCTCTGTAGTTGACGTACCTATATGACAGTGAACTCTTGTGGTCGAGGGAGAAAGTAAAACCACAAGGACAAACAGCATGTGTGGTTTAAAAAAATAACACACTCCAAATACAGTACACTACCTTTCTAAATGGTACAATGTATATTAACCCCAAGTAAAATATGTGCCTCTTTGAAATAAAATTAATTTTAACTGAAGGCCTTTATCCTTTGTCCTTTTCCATGGGTGTGTTTGCATCACACTTTCTTGCCTGGATTGCTAAATGTATGTGGAACTGTACATTAAACCATTAAAATATAAATGTGTACATCAAAAATTATTGTTGCAGTGTAAAAAAAAAAAAAAAAAGTGGTTTAAAGATTACACCAAACAAATCACCTTTTATAATCCAAACGAGGAATAAATAAAATATGCAAATTAAATAAATACATAGATTACAATCTTCTATGCATAGTTCGGTGCTGCTAAGTGGAAACCTCAAGCCACAGAAAGGTCCATTCTGTATTAACCAGAAGTATTTTTGTCAATTTTTAGTTCTTTTTTTAATAATACACAAAATGCTGGACTGTGGCAGTATGAGTTATGAAACCAGTGGCTCCAGATGGATTGATAGTTTCCACCTAAATTATGCCGGATGCTAAGAGGTTTTAGACATGGCGTACCTCATTTGTCAGACACTGCTAGAAAAAAAAAAAAAAGTCAAAAGCAACAATTTTTTAGGCTTAATCTGATTAGCTGGGTGCCATGTGACATGCACGTGAATGCCCAGACCCTAGGTTTCATAATAATGGTGCATTGTAACAAGGCAATCAGTGCAATTCCTGTCACCTCTCAGTGGTTATAATTAGAGCTTAAACAAGGATTTGTCAAGTGTGGGGACTCTGGTTTCAGGGTTACTATATGTGATGAGGCCCTGTGAGTGACAAGTGTCTGGACCAGAATGTATCCCACCTCTAGCACGTAGAATACCGGGTCAGACACCTCTTACTATCCACTATGAATGTTAGCCAGTAAAATAAAACATATAAAATATATGTGGCTCTCCCTTTTAAACAACTGGCATACAATAGAGGTGGAATTGATTTACATTGTACTCAACACATGCTGAGATTTTTTTTTTTTTTTTTTTTTTTTTTTTTATTTTTTATCAAAAAATTTTTTTTTTTTTTTTTTTTTTTTTTTTTTTTTTTTTTTTAATGAGCCATGGTCTAAAGTAAAAAGAAAATACAGAAATATTGCCAGAAAATTCTGCTTAAATCCGGTAGGGCATAAACTATAGGTTTGCAATTTAGCTTATTTTAATTGTTCTTTATGTTGTTTGGGACATATACCGTACATATTAAATGTCACTGTGATTGTCTTTAGTGTAGTCAACCAACTCCATTGTGCTGAAAATCCTAAACTCAACTTAGTTTTCTCACTAAATCAATAATCCTGAACAGGTTTCAGGTGTGGAGCCAGATTAGGAAGTCATTACATTGGTTAAAAAATACATAAATAAATAAATAAAAATAGCACAAAAAGGCCACAGGTTTAGAGGTTTAGAGATTATTACTTAACTTTTGGACATTTCTCAATTACTCAAACATGTTGTTCATGTAAGTATCGGACATCATCACATTGTTATAGAAATGGCATTCTCTGTCCAACAAACAACATAATTAAGATTTTTATGGCAATGGTAAGATCACCAGTAGGAGATTTAAGATAAAATAAATAACGTAATATCCCAAAACAGCTTAATGAAAACAAACAACAGATTGGCTTTGAAATATTTACCTTGATATCTGCCCCCCCCCCCAAAAAAAATTAATAATAATAATAATAATAATAATAATAATAATAATCAAAAATAACAAAAACAAATTTAGATTTTATAGATTATTTTGATATGTTCATCTCTTTGAATAGCATTAAGGCTTCTTTAACTGGTTTCTTAATTTTTAGCCAGTGAAAACAGACTGAAACACTGACAGTTCAACATTCTAGCACGGCTAGAATGTTGAACTGTTTGTAAAATGTAAATGTGTAATTAGAAAAATAAAATAAAAATAAAAAACAACGTGGACATTTATGTGGACATAGTTATTGTTTGTAACAGATACTGATGTTGAAACAGTTTGTTCTTTTAGAAAACTAAGGAGAAAAACATCCATTTCCATGTAAGCATGTCCATAGTCAGACTTACAGCTACATACGCAAAGGAGGAAAAACAAAAACAAAGGTGTGAACAGAAGCTTTTGTACCATAACAGTATTGTATAGTTTCAAAAGTACAGAGCAAAAATATATCTTAAAACAATGTTTTAAAGTTGAACAACATAATGAAAATACAGTAATGAATAAATACAACCTTATTTCTCCTCTGGCTTTCGCTCAAGACGGATGCTTCTGCTCTCCCTCCCCCTGTTCTCCTCTTCCTCCTGCTTTTGCTCTCTGTGTGTTTGGAGCTCCTAGCACGCACCTCCTGAATGAAAAATAATATTATGGATCTGGTGAGCTGGACTTTCAGCAAAATCAACAACATATTTATAACAAAATGACAGAGACCTGGAGAACCCTCTTGTCCAGCTGAGGTTCATGCTGCGGGGTACATCAGAGATTCATGGGGAGTTTGGCAGCTGATGTGTCTTTCAGTTCTGTCTCTGGAGGACACTGAAGATGTTTATATATTTGGATTTTTGATAGCAGAGTTTCTGCTCTTTGGCATCGGTGGGGCTCTGTTTAAACAACTTTCAAAGAAGACATTGGCAGCAGTTTCAGCCATGGCAAAGCTTCCAAGTCCATGTGAAGGATTGATGCTACGAGTTCTCAAAATCAGCTGAGTTTTGAGCTAAACCATAAGACGGAGGCAACTGATGAGAATCACAGGCCACCTGCAGCTTCTAGTACTTGCCAGCATGTTGGGATTGACCTTGAGGAAGGCTCAACATGGATCAGTAAAATACCCATAAATATGGCCATTTTGGAGCGGGAAAGTACCAGCAGGGCTCAAGGCTGACAAAAAAATAAAAAATGTCTGCAAGAAGAAAATCAGCAGTTGTGGCTTATCTGAAACTGACTCCCCATTTGGCCTTGGATACAAGCAGAATACCAAATTTATCTTGGGGCATGGGTAACTAGCTTTGTCTATCGCATATACCCCCTCCACCCCCCACCCCACACACACACTGACTGAGAACCTCTGTGCAGGTTTTTCAGAACTGCCAGATGAACAACAGCATCAGGACTGTGGCTTATCTGAAAGTGCTCATGGACAAATCTCAACATCTTGACGTCAAATGCAAATGTATTCATGTCTATAAATGTGCTTGCTGGTAGTTTTTTGATGTCTTAAATCATGTCTCGATAGGACAAGATGTGAAGAGATTTTTTTGTTTTGTTTTTGTTTTAATAATATCACTATCCATCCTCATTGCTCTTACTTTTTTCTATCTAAAAATATTCTGATAAAGAATAACGGGCTGTGCAATAATAAAAGCAGCAATGTGCACTCCGCCCATCTTTTGGACGACTATACTAACATATTTTTATTGTATCACAGTACAATGATAATAAACCTTATTAGGATTCTGTTTTTATTTTTTATTTTTTTTATTTATTTACTGCCCTTCATGACAATTTCAGTTAAAATTCATTGTACGTTGCTTCTTTTTTTTTTTTTTTTTTCTTGTTTATTTTTGTGTATCGGGGTTTGTAAATGTGTGTCTTGGGGAGCTAAAGCATTGGTGTATGTTGATAACAATGTTTGCGTCGGGGTGAAATGCAGGTGAGGAAAAGCTTGTAAAACAGAGGTTGAGTGCACACATGCACATGAATTTTCTTGGAGTGGTACACAGTGGGTGTGTTTTTGTGCAAGTCTGAGAAACAGAGTACGTATGATAAATATTCAGTATTTATCAGCATGTCTGGGAGTGTTAGCATAAGTCAAGAGATAGATCCTTTCTCACTAGAAGATAGTGTGGAAAGCAGCAATATGCCTTTAAGGCCAAAGGTGATTGAATCTTGGAATCACAGACAGCATGCAGCCAAAAATGCTCAATCAGTGCTAAGCCAATATTTGTTTGCTCTTATTAGACAAACAGGAACAAAAGTAAATGTTTGCTATGCATGAAATGCATACTTTTTTGAAAAGCACTTTGCAGTGACATCAGGCTTTGCCATTATGTCAGTTGTTCTACATGTTCTCATCCCAGTTATTCCATCTGTCAGTTTTTGTCCACATGGACACTCATAAAATGATCCAAAATGCTGATGTAACAATCTAAGATCAATGATTCAAGACAAAAAGAGAAAAATAAATAAATAAATAAAAAAATACAGTCATGATCAAAAATCTTCCAAATTGTCTATCTAATAAAAACTCTATACCTTTATTTAACTTTTTTTTTTTTTTTTTTTTTTGTATTGTGGCTAATTGTTGGTATTAGGGACAACTGATGTTAAATTATTTCCTACCCAGGTTCATAACACAATGACATCACTCCACAATAACATACTTTACCACATTGTATTTTTATTTTTTTTATGCTGGACACAATAACATGTGATTTTCTACCATATTTCTTATTTATTTGCAGCTTCCTGAGTGGCAGGGTGGCACTAACTACCAGCAGCTGTTTCTGATTGTGGCTGGTGAGACCTGCTTTTAAATGCGAGTGTACCAGTATCACACTGCTGGAACATTACATACCTCATTTGAGACAGCCTCAGAGAGACTTATTGAGTGCAAAAACATGTTTGTTTGTTTTTTTGTATTTTTTTTGTGCTCCTAGTTTCCTGGTTGCCCTTTGCCTATGCTCCTTGTGTCCTCTATGCTGAGCCTTTGGAAATGCTACAGCCTGGTAAACTTGAGTTCCTCATCAAAGATCTACAGCCCCAGAAAAACCAATCAGCTTCTGAGTCTGTGCTGTTGCTTTCTCCACATCTCTACTCATTTGCCTTTATCGTGGTCTACTGCTGCTTCTGGAACTCCTCCATGTCTACTCTACACCTGTAAAGCACAAGAACAAAATAAGACTACAGTATTCATCTATATCTGATGATCACTCAACCAGTGTGGACCCAATATTCACCATTGTTATCTCCCTCTCAGATTTACCCTGTGCCCAGTCCACCTTCTCAACTATTAAAATTACTTACTGTACCTCTGTGTATTCTATTTGCTGTTGGTTTGCTTACTCAAGGGTAAAATAAACAAACATTGCTCATGTTATAATAAAGATAAAGAAATGGTGTCACTGTTACATTTGTTCATAGATCTTGCCATTTTGTGTAGGAGGGGTCTCCTACCTTTACCATCAAAAGAGTCATTTTTACACCTTCTTTCACTACATTAAACGTGTGCAGAGCTGCAACAACCTGCTACAATGTGGCTATCAAGTGGTGGCCCGTGGGCCACTTTAAGTTTGATGGAGGGGGCATTTGTGGACTGTAAGGTTGACTTTATAAAGCAAAACATAACTAATGATTGTTAACATTTATTAAAAATAAATAAATAAAAGACCAGATTCTTGTAAAGAAAGTAAAAAAAAAATTAAATTGTATGTAAAAAAAATAAAATAAAAAAATCTAAACTATGCACACAGTTATAAAGAAATAAAGCATCAAGTTAAAGTATGTTTGACTCCTTGTACTCACTCGTGTTCCCATATTTGCAAAATAACCAACAGGAAAATAGTTTGATTTAATCCTTCCTTGTTTGTATAACCAAAAAATAAATAACAATAACAATAATAACAATAACATTAATATTAATAATAATAATACCAATATAATAATAACAATAATAATACCAATAATAATAATAACTAATACCAATAATAATAATAATAACAATAACTATAATAATAATAATAATAATAATAACTACTATAATAATAATAACTATAATAATAATAATAATAATACTAATAATAATAATAATAAATCAGTTTTAGGTCAGCTTTGGTCAAAGCTTGAAAGAGCCGCTGAAGAGGGACCAAAGCAGACCCCTGGTCTAGATGAGGTTTGAGTAGAAGGTCAGTGTGGTCAGACAGCAGACAAGTATCATCAAAAACTGGAAGGGTTTCGAGTAAAGTAGTTCTGAAATGTGGAAACAAATAAAATACATACATAATAAAAAATAAAAAAATAATTAAAAAAAAAGTTTTTAATGCACATTAACTGCGAGACCACAACTTTACATCATGTGTGTAGGTAAAAAAAAAAAGTCAAAATAAGGAATTTGGACAAATCAAAGAAAAATAGCAAATCAAAAAATAAATACAAAAAGATAAATCAACGGTAATCTTATAAAGCAAGTCGTGTTTGCCTTGAGGTGATGTGACGGGTGTCAATGTTCCAAGTTTTGTCTACACCATCACAAAACCTTGCCTCTTTAAGTCATCCTGTGTTTGAGATGTTGTGATGGCTCCATACTGCGCGACATCCCTTGACAGTGGTTTCGTCATCAGTCACTCGAACACTAACCAGATTAAATATGGTATTTGAATGGTTTTACTCTCTGCCTAACAAACAAGCAAAATATCACATTTATTACAAGTACTGTTTACTTAGCAAAGTGGTTTAATTCTTATAAGATGGAAAATAATTCTGTATGACACCTCTGAGAACGTTGGCAACAAATAAAGCACATGCTGTGTTTAAAATTTTAAATAATAATAAAGAAATAAAATTTAAAAAAAACCTGAATGACAGCTTTGCCTTAAGAAGACATTTTGTGTGTAAATTTGTGTTATCATAAATCCAGCAGCTAATTGTGTTCCAACATTTTTTTATTCAACCATTTGTTGGGTCAAAAATTTATTTTATCGATACCCAAGTCAAAAGTTGTCTGTAAAGGATTACATAATGTTAAGTTTGAAGAGCAACTCTACATCAGTATACAGCAAAGCATTCTCTATAAACGTAATGTAACAAATCCAAAAAAAAGTATTTCATTTTTTATGAGATTGTTTCCATATATCCAAAAACATCCTCTTCATCCCAAATTATTGTGGGTTTTCATGATGGAACTCAAAGTAAAGCCCTAATAGGTAATTTAAAGAAGAGGCTCTCCACATTTTCTATTCCTGCCACCACTGCAGCACTTATTAGCCCTAAGTGCTGAATATGTCTCCAACAAGGAGACCCACAGAAGTTGAAGCAAACGAGGGCACGAGATTAGTTCACTCTGTGTTGCTTGCCTTATGCTCTGTTTGTCACTTTCAATTATCCATAACAGACTTAATCCTCATTGCAATTAAAATTCCAATTAGAATCTGAAAAACATATCCAGACACACAGAGCGGGCGGAGGACTTGTAAATATTGGCCCGCCACTGTGTCAACACCCTGGGTTGCAGTCAGAGGACATACAGTGAAATACTGTGAACAATCACTGGGGAAATCATATTTGAATATAAAATGGCCAATGCATATGCACATAGCCAATAGCAGCATAACGGTGGATAAATGAAGAAAATTATATTACAAATGGAGTAATCGAATAAGGATGATTTCATTTGCATATTTAAGATGCTATGTAATCACTGCAAAACTCATTATTCACCTCATTATCAAACATTTATAACTAATCGTGTACAGAAACGTTGAGTCTTTATATTGTTTGGTTTATGATGCCACTTTAGCGTCTACTGTAATTTTGATAAGTATTTTGTCTTTTGCTTATAGTAGTTCATACAGTCACAGACACAATTTGTAAACAAAAAAATGAAAAAAGATCCATGTCGCCCATCTATCACAGCAGGATAATTTTGGACCCAGAACACAGACTGCACATGAGGAACTTAAAATAAACATGTTTAATAAAGAAAAAAGGGCCGACGTGGCAGCAAACTTGCACACTCCATGAATAAATTCAATGGTGACCGTGACTGAGGTGTATGACCAGCAATGCAGAACAGATTGGAAGGTGGAGAAAGACAAACTTTTAAAAGACTGAGGTGATGAGGGAAATTGATAAGCCTGAGCTCAATGCACAAACAGGAACAGGGGGAAATGGGTGAGCAGACTGAAATGCAGGAGCTGAACTGAGGAAATGTGAAGTGATGACTGGTAAAACACAAGCAAGGGAATTCAAAGACAAAAATTCAAAACACAGAAGTAAAGCATAACCCATGACGGGAATAGATCTAAACAAATAAACTCAAGGAACTATAAATGACAAACACACAGATCAAGACGTGTTCATTTTCAATGGATTTCTATAATCCTGTATAGCAAAAAAATAAAAAATGACTTCAAAACACTGACTTCATTGACAAACACAACAAATTTGCTTCAGTGCCATAACCTTGTGAACCTGGGGCTGCCAGTTCGAGCCCTGGATACGTCCCAAAGGGCATCTGGTGGAAATTGCCAAATCTTTCATGCAAGTTCACTCCCTGTGGCAAACCCTGCAGAAGAAAGCAGTAAAAAAAGTTAGTATAATCAAAATAAAATGGATCATAGTGGTGGTGGTGCCAAGGTTGGAGAAGGCAAGTCTGTAATTAGAAGGTCAACAGTTCAAATCCCCTTACTGTTAAATCACAATTTGACTGGGAAAGGTGAAGCACTCACATCTGTCTCTACCCTTATTTGCCCCACTCTGGTTAAGGCTCCCACAGACTTGGACGTACGTTAAGCCATACGGACAAACTGAGGTCACCGATTGGTCATTTGCTGACACGCCTACTGGATTGCTTGACAGGTCGCAAAAAAAAAAAAAACGAGAGAGAGATGGCATCCCAGCAGCAGCGATGTTCTGTGCTTATATGTTGTTAATAAACTGTTCTAAAAAAAATAAAAAACAGGGAGTGCTGGACCTGCAGCCCACACATCAGACTGGCCCACCAGGAAATCTCCAGACACTCCTGCAGCCACGCTAGACCTGATTTGAATTATCTTGTGAAAAATTCCTTAATTTCTCACAATTTCAGTCATGGTGTCAACGGACAAGGAAGAACAGATGGGTAGCCTCTTTGCAAAATCAAAAAAAAAAAAAAAAAATACCATTAAACCAGCAGGGATGAAGATGGGGAATTCCATACATTGGTGTCACATACAAAACAGTCCGTTGCCGGGCGGTTTATTGTGTGAGATCGTGTATGTAAAAATCAATCTTTGCACAGACATGCCTTGCAGGTGTCTGCTTCAAGTCTAATCCGGTACGTGCAGACCTCCGCAGGCTGAAGTACACTTGAGTCTGTAGGAGCCTTTAGCCTTGGCTTGTGAATGAAGGTCCAGACACCTCTTTCTCCAGCCACCTACTCCAACTCTTCTGGGAGGACTTCAAGGCATTCCCAGGCCAGCTGGGAAGCATAGTATCTCCAGCGTGTCAACCTTGCTAAGGAGGCAACCAAGGTGCACCTCAACTGGCTATTTGTATAAACCACAATCAAAGTGGGTGATGTCACCATCATGGGTGATGGAAAATGGATGGGCTAAGACACTGTGGGACTTTGAGCTCCAGACTGACATACAGGTTCCGACTGGTAACCAACCAAGCAAGAGAAGGCGGTAGCGGTGATGGATGTAGTACTCCCTAGAGATAATGCTGGGAAGAAAGAACATGAGAAATCTGAGAAATACTAATGATTGAAAGATAAAATACAGATGTTGTGGAGATCCAAAGCATCAGTAGTCCTAGTTGCTATAGGCAAACTTGTTGCTGTGAACTCCAAACTGGAAGAATGGCTACAACAGAACCCAGGAATAACCTCTGAGATCTCTGTTCAGAAGAGTGCAATCCTAGGAACAGTTTAGACACTGTGCAGAACCCTCAAGCTCTCAGACCTGTGGTAGAGGACCTGAATTTGAAGTGAAGTGGAACCACCCAAGTGGAAGCGTATGGTGAAATGGAAGATATTGTATTGATTTGTTTATACATAATAAACAAATATTCAAAATACTTGTCTTTTTTCTAAATGTAAAGAGTTAATTATAATACTAAATTAGCTATACAAATTAAAGCCTGTTTTTTTTTTTTTGTTTTTTTTTTTTTTTTTTTTTTTTTTTATTTTTTTTTTTTTTTTTTTTTTTTTAACGCTTTACTTTTTGCCTGAGAAATACTAATGAGTACTTGTGAATACAGGTAGTTCTCGACTTACGGCGGTCTCTACTTACGGTGTTCCGAACTTACAGTGACGTCATCGCGCCGTACGTTGCCTTTTTTATGCAGCATTTTTTTGTTTGTTTGTTTTTTTTAGGGTATTTTGTTAGCTAACTGCTTGGAAACACATTAAAACATTAAAACGGCCGTTTGAAGTTGTTTTACATTGAAAAAACGTGTTTAAAAAGACGTAGCGGCTGTCATGTGCTTTCGGTTTCGACGGCCGAAAATCCGGACTTACGGCGCCACGTGCGTTCGGCTCCGACTTACGGCAGAATCGAGTTACGAACCGTTCTTAGGTCCGGAACCCGTTCGTAAGTCGGGGACTACCTGTATATAAATATATATTTAAAAACATATATATATGTATATGGAGAGAGGGAGGGAGAGAGAGAGAGAGAGAGACCCTTTACAAAATATTAGAAATGGAAAAGTTGTTTAACTTGCATAATTCAATTCAAAAAGTTCATCTTTAACACATGATAGATTCAGGGCCCACAATTTAATCGATTTCAAGTATTTATTTGTTTATTTTTACATAATTTGGACTTTCAGCTCATGAAACCCAGGAAAACAGGATTTCAAAAAATTAGAATACTGTGGGGAAATCAGCCCAAATTTCACAGGGCATGAATGTTTTAACTGAGTGTGACTCACTAATCATCTACTAAACTCAAAGCACCTGTACAGGTTTCCCCAGGTGTCATTAAATTGATTCATTTTGGTTCGTCTCAGTTTGGGTGATGTGGCTGTGGGCACAGGGCCCCAGGGTGGGGTTGAGAAGACTTGACAGTTTGTCAGGAAGCTAACTAGCCAAGGGAGCTCGGAACGTTGGATTGCAAACCTGTCAAAAGGTAGGTGGATTGCATAAACTGAGCATTGAATGCAGGTCAATGGCCTCCTCATCTGGAGGAAGTGAGGGAGAGGAAATGGACTGGTGTTGGCGAACTCAGCTAAGATTAAAAGAAAACAAAGAAAAAGTAGAGATAGAAGCTGGTCGCAAGAAAGTGATGAAAGGACAGATGTTAATAAAAAGTCAAAAATAAACCCCAATAAAGTCAATCAAACACAGGTAGAAGCAATACAAGAAGAGGTATTTAAAGTGATAATAGAATTTAAGCAGGAGGGACGATGCTCTAACGCTATCAAAGTAACAAAGGGTATTGAAGAAAAAATAGGAGCTGTGAAGGTAGCCAAACTATTAAATAATAGAAAAGTCATCATCCATGCTATGTCCAAAAAGCAAATGGAGAAAATACTGAAAATTACATATTTTATGGGAGAAGATGTTAAAACACATCCCAGGGTCTAACATTAAACTAAGAGGAGTGATAGCAAGAGTGCCATTGGATTTAAGTGTGGAGGAGATCAAACAATATATTAAAGGAGGGACGGTGACGAATGTAACCAGGATTAAAACAAAAAAAGAAGGAATTGTAGCAGAAACTATGTCAGTCATATTGGAATGTGAAAAAAAAACAGTGCCAGGGTGTGCAGCTGGGCTACATTAACTTTAGAGTAAGGGAATATATTCCCAACCCGATTAGATGATACGTCTGCCAAAGAATGGGGCATGTGGCTAAAGAGTGCAGGGGTAAAATCAGATGTGCTAGATGTGGAGGTCCCCATGAATACGGCAAATGTGATAAAGACTCAAAAGTGAAGTGCTGCAATTGCGGAGGAGACCATAGTGCAGCATACGGGGGTTGCTCAGTACAAAAGGAAGAAAAGGAAGCCATTAGAATTAAGAATACTGAAAAAAATAACTTACGCAGAAGCACTTAAAAAGGTTAGGAAAGTAGAGACAACAATAATGAGAAAGGAGGAAAATGTGCAGAGATCTTCAGAAATACACACTGTCTACAAAACCAGCCAAATTTGATCCCATTGGAGCAACAAAAAGATTGCTTGCATAAATGCAAAATAAATGAAAAATTAATGATAGTAGACAAAGGCAAGTTTCTGGCATTTATTTGTCATATTATAAATGTAACTATCCAGTTGAAAAAGAAAAGCGATAAAATAAAGACTGTTGTTGCAGCAGCAGCAAAATTCTTAGATATGAAAGAAATTCAGGCTGATCAGATCCACTTGCTTCTAAGCATCGTTGACAGTCAAGGAAAAGACTAGGATGGCTTTTCACATTTTACAGTGGAATGCCAGAAGCATAATAGCAAATGGACAAGAACTCAAAAAATATATTCAAGAATTAAAAGTAACTCCGGACATCATTTGTATTCAAGAAACTTAGTTAAAACCCCATCTACATTTTAAAATTCAAGGATATCACTTAATTTGAAAAGATAGATCTACTGGGAGTAATGGAGGAGGGTGTGCTACCTATATCAAAACAGGTATAGCATTCAAGGAAATTTACAATAACATTGAACATGAATGTGTGATTATTGAAGTTTTCAATCTGAAAATAATTGGTAATATTAGGATAATTAATTACTACAATCCTTGTAAAACAATAGATTTGGAAATGTTTAAAGAAATAAGTGGAAATAATATCAAAAAAGAAATTTGGTGTGGCTATTTCAATGCTCATAACAGTTTATGGGGTAGCAAAAATACAGACCTCAATGGATACTCTATTGAAGAATGGTTAGATGATAATGCAATGATTTGTCTAAATAATGGGCAAGGGACGAGAGTTGATATAAATAATGGTAAAGTATCTTGTTTGGATTTAACTCGTGTCTGATTCTATTGCAATATCATGTGACTGGGGTGCGAATAGCAAAACAACTTTAGGAAGTGATCATTTCACTATTAGTACTATAATAAATGATAATTGCATTAATCAAAATGAAATTATTGAATATAGATGGAGTTTTAACAAAGCAAATTGGGAAAAGTTTGTCAATCTGTAAGAATTTAATCCACCCAATAAATCTTACCGGAAATTTAGATGATTGCAATAATGAGGTCACTGAACACATTTTACATGCTGCAAATTCTAGTATTCCAAAAACAGTGTTAAAAACCAGGTCTAAAATAGTTCAGTGGTGGACTGAAGAATGTAGTACATCAATTAAAAATAGAAATTTAGCGTTAAAATCATTAAGAAAGACTATGAATACGGAAAATCTAATAGATTACAAAAAGAAAAGAGCTATAGCTCGCAGGATCATTAAGGAAGCAAAAAAGACAACATGGAGAAAGTATTGTTCAGAAATTGGATATAGAATAAATATTAATAAGGCATGGAGAATGATTAAAAAGATGAATGGCAAAAGAAATGAAGTAAATATCCCAGTTCTAATTAAAAATAATGAAAAAAAGGTCTCCAATAAAGATAAAGCTGATGCTTTAGGAGAGGCTTTTGCTAATACTGTATAGGTAATGGAGATCATCAGGAAAAATTGCATAGGATGCAGAAAGATCTAAAACTAAAAACATTTTTGAATGTAGGTCAAAACAAAAATGAAACATGGTCAACTATAGATGAAAATTTGACTATGAAGGAACTTAGAACTTAGATTAGCATTAAAAGATACAAAAAAAGTCAGCACCAGGTGATGATAAAATTTGTTACAGTATATAATGATTGAACATCTACCAGAATCATCATTAAAGGTATTATTGAAATTATTTAATAAAATCTGGGAAGAAGGAGTTGTACCACTGAGCTGGAAAAAAGCCACAATTTTACCAATTAACAAACCAGGAAAGGACCCAACTAACCCCGATAATTATAGACCGATTGCACTAACATCCCATAAATGTAAATTAATGGAAAAAGTATTAGTAAACAGATTGGTATACAGTATTTTATTGAAAAGCGAGATATTATTAGCAAATACCAGAGCAGATTCAGAACTGGAAGATCTACAATTGATGCGTTAGTAAGAGTTTGCACTGACATGGAAAAATCACTTAAAATGAAAGAGTAAATGATAATAATATTCTTTGATATCGAAAAGGCGAATGATTCTATGTGGAGGGAAGGACTACTCATTAAACTGGAACAGATGGGAATAGAAGGGAGATTATATAATTGGATTGCAAACTTCCTAAAAGACAGATCCATAAGACTTAAACTAAGAGGAGAATTGTCTAGAGAGTATAATATAGGAAATGGCACTCCTCAAGGGAGTGTTATAAGCCCAATCCTGTTTAACTTAATGATTAATGATATGTTCAATAATTTAAATAGGGGGTATTAAAGGTCCACTGACATGATGTTTGAACTTTGCATAAAATGGCACAAAATATTTATCTTGTATCATTCAACTATGTTCGTTTTTGCAAACAAAATGATAAATACAGGTGGTCACCGACTTACGGCGCCATCTACTTACGGTGCTCCGGACTTACGAACCGCCCCCTAGTGACGTCATCGCGCCGTTCGTTGTCTTTTTTATGCAGCATTTTATAATTTTTTTCGTATTTTTTGGGTTTTCTTTGTTAGCTAACTGCTTGGAAATGCATTTAGAATCATTAATACGGCCATTCGAAGTTGTTTTACATTGAAAAAACGTGTTTAAA
>JARVGV010000578.1:24311805-24325591 GCA_031762435.1 Hypsolebias longignatus | reverse complement strand
TATTTTTTTCGTTTTTTTTAGGGTATTTTGTTAGCTAACTGCTTGGAAACACATTAAAACACATTAAAACGGCCGTTGAAGTTGTTTTACATTGAAAAAACGTGTTTAAAAAGACGTGACCGATCGCTGTTTTAGTTTCAGTTTTGATTTATGGCCGAAAATGCGGACATACGGCGCCATGTGCGTTCGGTTCCGAGTTATGGCAAAATCGACCTACGAACGGTCCTTAGGTCCAGAACCCGTTCGTAAGTCGAGGACTACCTGTATATGTAGTGGTACTAAAAAAAAATAAAAATAAAAACACCAGTATTCAATGTGTTTTACAGCAAAAGTGTCATTTGGTTTTTTATTGTTGGTTCCAAAGAACTGCAACAGTAATGTTCAAAACAATTTCTGATGCAAGATCAACAACAAACAACAAATAAAATAACTTAGATGCATAAAAAAACAAGTTGTGCGAAAACGGGCAAAATTAATAAAATAAAGAAAATACTTAAATAATGTAAATGAACAATTACTTGAAACCACGTATAATGGTTAAAAAAAGAAATTTAAAGTTAAATATTTAGTTCTTAAAAACTATGTGAATGTGTATGCAACAATTTGCAAAAGCTGAACTTAAAATATTAAATAGAATCATATAGAAATCATTACTATTAAAAAAAAAAAATAAATCCACTTTGGGGGGGGCACTAGTGGCCCTGGTGCCCTAAGCAGCCACTTAGTTTGCTTATGCCTTGGGCCGGCCCTGGGCAGTGACAACCAAGAAGAATTACATCACAAAGACCCACACAATTGCCTTAATGTGTTCTGATAGTTGAAAATAATTTGTAACAGTTGTGAAAGTACTTTGTTTTTTAAATTGGTAAGGAATATTACACATATTTGATTTAGAAGACGGATCTTGCAGGCACTTTTTTTAACACTGGTTTTTTATTGAAATATTCTTAAAACAGTTGCAGTGTAGAAGTGCAATATACATACATTCTTAAACAATGGTTAATTTTCCAAAGTTCTCATTGTGCAGTTGTGAAGGTGGTGTATCATTTCTATAATAAGTCAATTTTTCCCATGTTACATTAAACTGCACCTCTTGCAGTCTTAATTTATGAGTGACTTTTTCCATTGCAATTTCTTCCACAGTGCACAGCTAACGCTCCATGGTTGGTGGATCCAAATTCATGCCACATTCTTGTGATGGCTTTTTTACTTGCTGTTAACCATATTTTAATTAGATATTGATCCTCTTTCTGTATTATGTTGTTTGTAAAATTTCCCAAATAAAGTGTTTTACGTGTTTTGGGAATCTCATATCTTTCTTAAGCACAGTCTTTTACCAAACCAAAAGAAAAAAAAAAAGTTGCAGGCAAATTGGCGGTCAGCATGGCCAAGACTGCATTTTGTCAGTCACCCTCCTTAACTTGTGCAGCCCTTTGCACTATCTCAGGTTTCAAGGTTCCTTCAGCTTCTTCTCACATGTTTAGTGAAAGGAGCTGAACATCCTTTCAGAAAGCTGAAAGTTTGGTTCAGCCATTCTTGATTGTTTGAAGCCGTTTGGATCCTGTTGGGGTCGGCACGGTGGCAGAGTTGGTAGAGCTGCTGCCTCTCAGCGAGAAGGTTGCCAGATCGAATCTCAGAGTTTGCGTGTTCTCTCCATGAGTCTATGGGTTTTCTCCGGGTACTCCAGTTTGGTTTCTTCACACAGACCCCAACACATGCATGTGGAAGCTGCACATTTAACAGCGATGGCTTGTAGATAGATATAAGGCAGTACTGGGTATTGAGGTGTGCATACTGTATGTGTTGGTGTGTGTGCTTGTGGGCGTGTGTGTTGTGCAACAGAAGAAATATTCAATTCAGTTTATTCATGTAGAGCCAAATCACAGCAGAAGTTATCTCAGGGCACTGAACAGAAACATCCATATAAAATCAGTTGCTAAAGTTATTTATCTAAGGATCCAACAGATTGCTTTGAGTTTTCAATTCATCGCAGTCTCCCATCCTGAGCAAGAGGCAACAGTGGAAAGGAAAAAAAACTCCTTCATGAGGAAGAAACCTCCAGCAGAACCAGGCTCAGGACGAGACCAATACACAATGACAGGTCCAGGATGGAGGCCATCAGATTTTCTCTAGGAGGAAAGACAAAATGACAGAAATCACATGTTAAGAAAGAATTGCAAACACAAACTGTTCATTTTCATGCATTTGTAACTGTTCATTTGATGAAATGAGGTCAGTTTGTCCTCCAGTAGTCTAACATTATAGCAGCATTTAAGGAATAAGTCAGGAAACCCAAGTCAACTCCAACTATAGGATTTATCAAAAAGTAAAGTCTTAAAACTGGACAATGTGTCAGCCTCATGGACAGAAACTGGAAGTTGGCTCCACCAGAGAGGAGCCTGAGAACTGAAAGATCTTCCTCCCATTCTGCTCTTGGAAACTCTAGGAACCACAAGTAAGTTTTGCAGTCTGAGAGCAAATATGGAACAATAAGATCTGTAATATGAGATGGAGCTAGGTTGTTGAGAGCTTTGTAGGTTAGAAGTAAAATTTTGAATTCTATTCTGAATTTGACAGGGAGCCAATGAGAAGCTAAAACAGGAAAGATATATGTACTGTTAAGACTCTGGCAGCAGCATTTTAGATCAACTGAAGATGTTTTAAAGAAGTATTTGGACACCCAGATAACAAACCATGGCAATAGTCCAGTCTAGACATGACAAATGCATGAACCAGTTTTTCTGCATCATTTTTAGATAAGACTTTTTTTTAATTTCAGTGATTTACACAAGTGGAAGAAGGAGGTTCAAGAAATGTGTTTAATGTGGGGAATAAAAGACACGTCCTGATTAAAAATAACACCAAGATTTTTAACATTAGAAGTGGAGGCCAGATTAATGCACCTTTCTATCTTAACAAGATACTCAAAGTGCTTCACAAGACAATATGTGCCCTCATTTACCCATTCATACATCACTCTACTAGATCTATACAAATAATAATCAGTGCTTTATCACATTCATGCACCAATGAGGGATTCAGTGGCTTGCCCAGGGACACTTCAGCATATGGCTTCTGGTAGGATCGAACAACCAACTCTTGCATTGGAGGACAACTGTTCCAACCACTCAGCCACAGCCACATGGCCACTTCAGGTAATCGACCTGAGAAAACACAAAAATAGCCATAATTCAGTCAGTTTTACAGCTATTAAGCCAACATTTGGTGTCGTAGTAGCTGAGAGTCATCAAACATAATCTGAGGACAGATTGTTCATTCATTCAACCTTTATTTAGGCAGGTACATCGCCTGCTTGAAAAAATATCATTAAAGGCTGAAGGTGACATGTATTTTTTAAGTAATGCCACTGTTTAATTTGTGAATAAGAATAATTACTGCTTGTTAGTCCTAAAAATGTGTGACTTACTGCTTTTGTACATAGGAAAAAAAAAAACGGTGTTTCTTATTCTGCATTCCCACTCGGAGCACTCAGATCCCTGCTCACTTTCAACTCCAGCATACCTTGAAACCCATCTGCGCCATGCATCAGGATAAATATTTGAATGAGGTTGGCTATGAATGTAGCCACACACTGCAATGGCTTGTGTCCTGTCCTCTTTATTAGAAGCTGAACTGTTAGTGTTGACCTAATAGTAAGAAAAGAAACACAGGCAGAAGATTTAAAAAAAAGTAGAGCCTTTGTGTTTGCAGGCAAAATGACTTCATCACAGGGGAACTAACGTCCTCCACCCACATCCTCATACACTGAGGGAATGACGTCCTCCATACAAAATGAGGCATTTCCTTGTCGGTGTATACTGTACATATAAAGATTCATGTAGGCCTATATTAGAATAACAAGAACTATTGGTACAAACAAAAAATGTAACTTTTATTACCAGCCACAGTTGGTTTTAACAGAATATTATGCAACATAAACCTCTGAAACCATGCAAACATGCAAAAGCAATGTTATAATGCATACATTATACATATACAGGTAGTCCCCGACTTACGGCGGTCCCGACTTACGGCGATTCGGGGTTACTTCATGCATCTCATTAAAAACTATAGTTTGAAAAATTTTATTTTGAAAAGCCAAGTTCCGGTTGTACTTCCTGTTTGATGGAAAGAAGCAGTAGCTTGACAGCAGAAACAGCAGCGACAGCGGAAATTTACAGGAGGTTGGATGGTCCGGACGTGCACGAGCTAACATGCTAACAGACCTTGCTTTGAACGCTGTGGACCACGCGAAGCAGCAGGAATCTGCAGAGGCCGGAGGTGCAACGAGCTAACATGCTAACAGACCTTGCTTTAAACGCTGTGGACTGCACGAAGCAGCAAGAAGCTGCAGAGGCCGGACGTGCAACGAGCTAACATGCTAACAGACCTTGCTTTAAATGCGGTGGAGCGCGCGAAGCAGCAGGAAGCTGCAGAGTCCAGACGTGCAACGAGCTAACATGCTAACAGACCTTGCTTTAAACGCTGTGGACCGCACGAAGCAGCAGGAAGCTGCAGAGGCCGGAGGTGCAACGAGCTAACATGCTAACAGACGGAGGAAGAAACCAGCTTCCAGTACGAAATTAACAATTTTTTTCCTTTGTTATGGCTCCTAAATGTAGGCTATGTGGTTTTTGAGGATAGGCTAAGTGCTTGGTAAAAATACAGTACTGTATGTATGAGGTGCAGGTATGAGGTGCCGTTTGGACGTATTTTCCGACTTATGGCATTTTCGACTTACGAACGGGCGTAGGAACAAATCTCGCTCGTAAGTCGGGGACTACCTGTATATTATTTCTCATATCCTAGCCGGGGGGACTTTCTGGGTGGAGTCTGTATGTTCTCTCCATACATGTGTGGGTTTTCTCAGGGTACTCCAGTTTCCTCCATCAGACCAAAAACATGCATGTTAGGCTGACTGTTAACTCTAAATTGTCTCTAGGTGTGAGTGAGAGAATGCATGGTTCTCTTGTGTCCCTGTGATAGACTGGAGACCTGTCCAGGGTGCGCACCACCTCTCACACAGTGACTGCTGGACATGGTCACCAGCGAGTGTGGCTCCTTTTGAAGTGCGATGAAGTGAAAATGGTTTTCTCCAACAAAGAGCACACAACACTTGGAGTATGTGTTGTGAACGATTCTCAGCTACAAACACAACAAATTTGAGCACAATATCCATAACACTTGCTAAATTAAACCCATTTTTGTGTTTGCTAAGATGAGTTGACTGTGGCGACCATCTTGAATTGGATTGGGAACAAAAGGGAATCGGTTATAGATGTACATAAAATGATTGTTTCCTTCCATTAAAACCCGTTTAGTGGTTTGCGATATATTTTGCTAACATACAGACAAATGTGAATACAAGTGGTTGATGGAAACTTTAACAAAATGATTGTGCAATCTGTTAATCCATAGAACATGTGCAGGGGTTAGGTCTCAGATACTGCCACACCAAATGAGCTCAGCCGTGGCAGCCATCTTGAATTAGACTCCAAGCCTAAACCAAAAACTTTGTGTCGTCAGATATAAGGCAAATAACTGCTGGTTCTGTTTCAGCAGCTATTTGTTCGTCCTCCTCATCATGGGGGGTGGGGGGGTGGGGGGGGGGGCTAGTGGTAATGGAGCGAAGCGCCGAGTCACTGAGTGTGTTTCCTGATTTCTTTCTGCCTCACAGAGGTGAGGCCTCTGCTGCCGGACGCCGTCATTTAGACACGCTTCACCTCATCTTCCATTTGGGCCGTTGGGTGTGCTGTGACATTATTTTGACCCCTGTGGGGCCCCTGACGCCACCGATGGGGCCCCACCACCCCTGCTGTCTGTGGCTGCATCATTCAGGGACAGGAAGTTGTGGACTGTGGTTCTGGTGAGACATGAGTCAGGTCACCTGAGCCTCCCGGAATCAGTGTAATTTTCATCTATGTCACTCGTCTCTTGATGAACATTGTCTTGTTCCAAGTGTGTTTTGACCTTTGTATTGACAAATGGATGTGATAGTCAGGTTTTTTTTCATGGCCTTTCAGCTCTCAGCTCACCTGTGAGGGAAACTGTCTTCCTCGTTCAAAAAAATCAAGTTTACCTCAGTTTGCTTCTCTGCTCGGAGACTGAAGCGGGGGCTGCTTTGCTCTCGACAAGCATTTGATGAATGTATACAGCAGAACCCCTGGTGAGTTCAGCAGCGACGGAGCAGAGGGAGCTCTGATTTATTAGCACAGATTAAACCTCCTCTTTTCTGAACAGGTCTGTCAACACGTTCTGTCAAACACACACTCACACATGAACGATCCTGAGTGTAGCAGTGACTTACATCAGATGTCCATCAAGAGACTTCTCCAGACTGACTTCACTTTCATCACTTTTCATAAATCCTTGGTTTCAGCCACTAATTTTTTCCTTCGGATGTTTTTTCTGAGCTCTTTGTGCAACATCAAAACTCGGGATGAAACGCCACTATCTTGCATTGAGAAACAAATACCAAGTGAATCAGAAGAGATTTTCACAAGCACTTTGAATTTGAAGGAGAGAAGCAGGCTTCTGACCTTGACTGATGAGGCACAGCCTCTTTAACATCTGCTTCTATACTTTGCTTCATTGGTTCTTCATTTTACTTGTCTTCCCATTTCACTTATTTGTTAGAGGTTGTATCTCAGTCTTTTCCACTGCAGCTTACTTGTTTTCACACCAGCTAGCAGGGGATAGGTATAACTCGGAAGCCATGTTCAACCTAATTAATTGGAACAACAGTTTATATTGTTCATCTTCTGGAAACGTGTTGCTGTTGGATGTGAATCTGCGATCCTGCATGTTCTATCACTGGTCAGTTTGAGAGATTACTCATGTGTCTCAAACACATTGAAATCACTGATACAAAAGATGAATTATTTATCCGACCCTTGCCTATAGCTCACAGTATAGTATTTCTAATACTCATTGGGGTGGAGAGAGCGCCAGCAGAACTGGAGAGAGCAATTCAGCAGTGCCTGGGAATTGAGTTCATGTCAGGTTTTGCATTAAACAGGTAGCTGCAGTTGGTAGTAGTGATAAGAAAAACACGGGAGAACAGAGACAACAGCTAAGGAAGAATCTGTTGATTGATGTAAGCCTGACAAAGGAAAAGGAAGAGGCTGCTTTGCTTGTTAAAAGAATGGGAAGGAGCAGCAGAAGACACAGAAAGATTAGCATTTTAATCAGCTCATAGTGCTAGCCCATGGATGGTTAGTATTGCTTAGGTGGGAAGTAGTGCAAAGAATCAACCCTACCCTTGTATTACGCTTTAAGATAAATATTGAGATTGGGACTTATTCATGACAGGTTTTGGTGAAGATTTTTTTTTTTTTTTAAAGACATACGTGTAGTAAAATAAAATCCAAATACTGTATCTGTATATGTTTAATCTCGTCTTTCATGCGGTCTACACAAACAAACAGAATGTGAAATGCAGAGTAACTGTCGACTTTTACTGTTGTATTCAATGAACTCAAAACAAAAATGAACTTTGGTCAAATTGTTATCACTATTAGTATTATTATGAATCTTATTACAACACCGATGCAAGATGAAATAAATGGTAATTTGGTTATAATGTACATTTAATTTCAAATTTCAAAAATATTTTATTAATCCCAAAGGGAAATTAAATGTTGTTGTTACTCATCATCCTGGTTTTATTCGAGTTGTTAGATGCTGATAGCTGCGAGCAGGAAGGATCTCCTGCAGCAAATCTGAAGAATCTGGCCACGGATACCAATTAATCCAGCTTTCTGTGAGATCTGGCAGTCCTCTCAGTCCTCCCGGGCACCAGGACTGCCCGAATGCCAGGCAGAATTCCTCCCTGAGAGATGGTCACTCATCCCATCAGTCTGCTGAGCTCCTTGTCACTATGAACAGACAGCTGAAGGAGCCAGAGAATGATCCTGTCCTCCCGTTGTCACAAGCTGAATTTCCCACCAGCTCCAGGATCTCGGCAATCAGGTACTCGAGCACCGCCGCCAGGTTGATGGGAACTTGTCCATGGCACCTCCTTTTCAACTCTTCTGGGATTTGGGGCTGCTGTTGAGGTATTTGGGCTTTTGAGATATTAACTGCTCCTGGTTGTTTTTAAAAAAAAAAACACACATTGTTGCCATGGTTACACATCAATTGTTACACATTTAAGGCTCTTCTTAGGAATTAAGTCTCCAATTTATTTTAAGGACAACACCAACTTATTTAAAATGTAAAGAGTGTAAAGTAATGAGGTCAAATGTATTACTGATTTAGTTTAAAGTTAAAATGTCACTTTGTCCAATGCAAAAAATATAAACAAATTTAGTGATGTAAGAACGAGTGTGGTTCAGTAAATCTTGTTCTTTAGATGTGTGTGTGTGTGTGTGTGTGTGTGTGTGTGTGTGTGTGTGTGTGTGTGTGTGTGTGTGTGTGTGTGTGTGTGTGTGAGTAAAATGAGGGAAGCATTGTATTTTATTTAAGACCACAGCTTGTGGATAATTAATTTGTCGTTAGAATACCCCGACATATACAGAGCTGCAGAGATGAATTTGACAAATGGCAGGACCTCCAAATCTGAGGCCATGGTCCTCAGCTGGGAAAGAGTGAATTGCTCTCTTTGGATCAAAGGTGAGGTTCTGCCTCAAGTGGAGGAGCTCAAGTATCTTGGGGTTTTGTCCACAAGTGAGGGGAGAATGGAGCATGAGATTGATAGACTGTTGCAGCATCTGCAGTACTGCAGACTCTGTACCTGGTCGTTGTGTGAAGAGTCACCTGAGCTGTAGACAAAGCTCTCTGTGTAACGGTTGGTCTACGTTCCTACCCTCACCCATGACAACAATCTCTAGGTAGTGACCAAAATAATGAGATTTCAGATACAGAGGGCCACCTGCATCATGAAAGACCCCACTCACCCCGCACACACACACTTTTTGTCCCGCTCCCCTCAGGCAGAAGGTTGAGGAGCATGAAGTGCAGAACCACTAGGCTGAGGAGCGGCTTCTACCCTGAAGCTGTTAGACTCATGAATCTTTAGTCAGGATTGTCAATGTGAAGAAAAAAAAATCACTGTTAAAAAAAAATCACTGTGAAAAAAAAATATGTGAAAAAAATCACTTTAATGCCACTTAATTGTTGATATGTGCTGCCGACTATCCATGATGCTGATTGCATGCTGCTGATTTAGTTCATGTTGCTGTGTTCGTTCATCCTCATCTGCTCACACAGACTCATGTTTGTGCTGCTGTTTGGTGCATTGTTTTGTACTATTAGTACTTAGTGTATTATTAGTTTGTGACTGAGAATCTTCACCAGCGTATTCTTAGCTTAACTTATTTCTTAGTTCATATCTTAGATCTTATTACGTTTTTTATTTACAATTTGTATATTTGTTGGATGTAACGGAGACCCTGTGTACATAGTTTCATTCCACCTCATGTACTACATGTGATGTGAATGACAATAAAGACACCTTGATCTTGAACTTGAAATATTTCCTCTGTAGGGAAGTTGGACTTTCTCTCAGAGACAGGGTGAGGAGTTTATTTATCTGGAAGAGGCTTGGAGAAGAACTGCTTCTCCTCCACATCGAGCAAAGCCAGTTGAGGTGTTTGGGCATATGTAAGGATCCTCCCTGGACCCCTCCCTTGGGATGTGTGTTGAGCATGTCCGACTCTGAAGAGACCCCAGGAAAGAGCCAGGACATGCTGGTGAGACTTTGTCTCTCGGTTGGCCTGGGAACACCTTGGAGTCCTCCCAGAAGAGGTGGCTGTGGAAAGAGATGTCTGGGCCTCCCTGCTCAACTTGCTGCCCCCACGACCCGACTTCGGAACAAGTTGAAGATAATGGATGGATGGAAATGCCAGTCTAAATATACTGAATATATAGTTTTTTGAATACCGAATATATAAATAATTTAGTTGTGTATGTAAGTGGGGGTGAGGGTGTGTGTGTCAGTGCACAAAGTTTTAAGATGCCACTACTTCTTTATTTTCCAGATTGCTCTCCTGCTAATAATAGGGCAGACCGTACAATGTTGTTTGCCTTCTATTATTTGATTTAATTATTTATTTTTATTTGTATTTATTTATGCATGTATTTGTTCATTAAAAAAATAATTTAAAAATCATTAAAAAATGTTTTTTTTAACTCATCGAATGAAAATGGTGCAGACATGAGCAATCACAATGACTGTGGGCTGATAAAAAAAAAATACAAGTGTTATGAATATGTAGTTTGAATTTGAACCATTTTGACTTTAAAGATTGCACCAGATAATGTTGCACATCTTACGCCTTTAATTGTTTTACTAAAGTGGATACTGGCAATATCCATAGAAAAGTAAAGTCTATATTACAGTGAAAGTCATTTTTTGACACAAACCACACAGTGAGCTGTAGAAAGCAATGTGACCATGAAAATGGATTCTTGAAAGGTCAACAATCTTATAGTTGAAACAACTTGTGAATTGACTTACAGTATCCCATCTTAACATTAGTTCTTCAAGTAATCACAGTAATTTAGAATGTGCCTGAAGTAAAAAGACTATTTGAACTGCCTGAAATGGATACAAGCTATCCAACAACACTGGAATATAAATGAGTCATGAAGTTTGGCAGTTGATACAAAATAAGGAACTCATTAAAAGTCAAAATGGTGTGCTCAGCATGGCAAAAGCTACTTAAGAGTTTTGGGAAATGTTTCAGAGTTCTGTAGCCTTGGTTAATGCTAAAAAATATATTGTTTGTAACAAATTAAAACATTTTATTGCAGTATTTGAACTAAAAATCTGGTATAATTAGGACCTGCTTACTTTACTGGCACATCTGTCACAATTTCATGACAGCCTAATAAGTATCACGCCCTCACATGTTAGGACTTCATAGACTTATACCGGTATTCAATCACAGTTCATGAAACCCTTTTGTTTGTTTTTTTTGTTTTGTTTTTTTATAATCAAATACTGAAAGTTCTGCAAGTATTGACTCCAAGTGTCATGATGCAACATGGTCTATTATGGACAAGACCTAATAAATAAGGGAATAAGAATGTGTCAGATCAAAGTAACAAAAGTGTATCACTTGTAACCATACACAGTCAGTTAAAGAATTACATGGGAATTTGTGCGTATGTATGCATATACATGTACATGTATGATGAATAAAGCTTTATAATAATTAACTGATGTAGAAATGATCAAGTCTTTCAAAGTGTGATATCAAAAAGACATTTATGTAAGAAAGAAGTGATTGGTCCTAATAACAAAATAATTAATTAATAAATTGTATGAAGGCTACAGTGATGCCAAACTGGTTCAAAACACCAAAGTCCATGCTCAGTAATCCATGTACAAAATCCAACAATGTTCAGTCAGGTCTTCTGGACATCAGATGGAGGGTGAAACATCTCAGCACAAAAAAAGAAACCATCCAGATGACCTGACTGAACATTGTTGGAAAGCTACAGTGCTTTCCTCATTCATAGGCATAGATTTTTATTAATTTATGTTTATTGACACATATGTACATATGAATGAATACAGTTTAATGTTTCAGTTCTTCTAAAGTTAAATTTGGTCTGCCATGAACCATGTCTTGGGCTCTCTTTAACATCCACACTTTTGTGATGTAATTAAAAACCTGGAAATTTGAGCATGAGCTCAATATGATTTAGACAATTTGTTGGATGGAATTAGTTTTTTTTTTTGCAATTAGTGCTCCAGATCTTTTATTTTTCTTTGTCTTATTACTTTTGAATAAATGTACACGTAACAGAAAGCTACTTATATGAATAACAGGTCCTAATATTCCACATATCAGAACTTGATCTTCATGAATATTACTTCTTGAACTCCTCACAGCACTTATTAAATGTATACTCCATAATAAAATGTCTGGCATGCCAGTGTCATAATAGCAACCTTTCATAGCAATATCAATCTGAAGAGAAGCATGATATCAAAGGGCATTTTATTTCATTTTAAACCAAGCCTGTGGCATTTTGCCAAGTCGATTCTTTTCAAAATGTCATTGCTTATTTTACTGTAGAGTCGTATGTACTGCTAGTTCACAGTCAATGCTCTTCTCCAATGAACACAGAAGACCTAACAATGTCCAACAATTGAGTATAAAAAATCAATTGTTTGTATGCTTCACAACACAAAAAGCCCATAATGCAATGAAAGGCCTGCCTGCACCAGACTTCACATGTCCAGTACTGCAAATACAAAATTGCAAGTGCAGAAAGATGAAAACAAATGTATGTTGCCACTTTAACTTTAAACACTCACTACATTAATTCACACAACACAGGAGCTAAGAACAATAAGGTGAAAGCAGGTGAGGATTCAACTTTTTTTTTTAACGTGTTAGATAAAATAAAAATTTGTAGGCAGCCATGGAATACAACAGAGTGACAAGCTCGAAGTTTCAACCCATTGAAATATTAGCATTTTTGTCATGTTACACACATTACACATTATAAAACAGCAACTTATGAAGAATAAATCAATTTAAAAAAAAATGGTTGGAAGCTTGATGGTGTATTTTCTGTTTTCCAGCTCAGATCTAAATCCCCCCAAAAAATGTCCACTTCGATTAAATATATTTTACGGTTCAGAATAAGAAAACACACCTAATCAAGAAAGAAATTGTGCTTTTCACAGGACACCTTTTTTTAACTAATAAATAAAGCAAATGAATAAAACAAATGCAACAAAAAACATCAAACTAAAAACATTGGAAGCTGAGGATGATACGTGTTATGGAATTTAAAATACATTCAAAATACATAAATGAAATTTTTAAAAGTGAGTTAGTCCAAGTAAACAAACTAAACATGTGGTATACAGCGTGAAAAAAAATGAATTGGTAAACTGCAAACATAAAAAAAGACTAGATGTTCTTGAAATATAGTATTTTTGTATCATCAAAGAAAAAATCATGTTAAATAAAAATATATTTATAATATCCAGCTGAGTACAGAACACACAGCAGGAGGTAGAAGTCAAAAACTAAATTTCTCACAGAAAGAGCCTTTCAGAAAAGCCACTCTAAGGGTTCACAACTGTAACCCCTTATAAACCCTAAATAATAAACTGTCATGTTTTGTGGAGAATCAGAATCTAAATGCAAAATCAAACTCAAAAACTTGAAGGTAAAACAAACAGATGTATTTACAAAAGAGAAAACAAAAGGCTGACAAGGCACTTATTGGTTTCCATGCACAGCTAAAAGGCATAATGCACAAACAAGAGACAGACAGACACATTATTTAAAGAGACACTAACGAGAGAAAAATAACATGTGGTAATCACTGAAAGGGGACAGGTGAAGGTGGCTGGAAAGTACTGAGAGGGCTGTCAGAGGGAGAAATGACAGTAGAATAAAACATGACATAGCACTAAAGCACACACACATGCCAAAAAACATAAAAAATTTAAAAAAAGAGCACAAACTAACAACTAACAAATATGATAAGTGAGAAAAGTCAGGTTCTGGAGCAACTCATAGCTCAAATTTTGTATTTATGTTATATTATACTGTATGTATAGTATGATGGAAAATTAGATAAACAAAAAGAGAAGTTTTTTTTTTTTTAAATCATATGTGGGTAGTAAAATTATGTCAGACATTCAGCCAAGCCATATTTGAGTCATTACTTGGTCACCAGTAATTATGTATGTGCATGCGATTTACTTTAAGCAAACAATTGACAAAGACATGCAAACAGAAAACAACTGAAAACTGTGTCTCGTCTCGAGGGCTGCTCATGAAAATGTACAAATATATATCTATATATATAT
>JARVGV010000578.1:24275952-24287331 GCA_031762435.1 Hypsolebias longignatus | reverse complement strand
TTTTTATATTTATATTGTTTTTATTTATATTTTTATATATTTTTTTTTTTTTTTTTTTTTTTTTTTACACAGATTCCTTACATATCTGGTCAGTTCAAAGTCAGGGACAATAGGTGTCCTTAAGCAAATTACTACATATTGCAAGTTCTGTGATTGTATAATAGAACAGCTCAACCTCAGTGGATTGGACTCAAAGCAGGATTTAATATTTTACATCAATGCATGATCCTTACCTAGTGAAATCATATATCACTGAAGCTGTGGGATGTAAGACTTTTTTTTTTTAAGGAATGCTCATCTTTGTTGTTAACCTGGAATTTTATATCTGGCAAGTAGGTATTTTATTGTGCAACTAACCAGGTATTAAAATGTGTATAGTGTGGTGTCTGTAGGCAATGTAGACAAATGCCAAAGCATTGTATTTGTGTAACTTGCACTCAAATGTAATTTATTTAAGGCATCTCAAACATGCCTGTTTGAAAAGACAGTATGATTTCTACCACTTTCTACAAGACTGGGTGTGTAACACGCAAATGTTATCAAATATTAAATTTGGTTTATCATGACAGAGATCCCTGTGAGCTGTACCATACAATTACTGGATCACAAACACTAAATCTAACATGCATAAATAACTAAATAATTGTTTACTGGTAATCACTTGCACATTGCTCTGGTTTACATTGTATTAAGCTTTTTTCTCTCTCTCTCTC
Source organism: Hypsolebias longignatus (assembly GCA_031762435.1). NCBI lineage: Eukaryota > Metazoa > Chordata > Actinopteri > Cyprinodontiformes > Rivulidae > Hypsolebias > Hypsolebias longignatus. The sequence continues at coordinate 24,286,618 of JARVGV010000578.1, read as the reverse complement.
TCTTTGTAAAATAGTCAAGGTTTCTAGATTGAGAGGCAAAAGCAAAAAAATAAAAAAAAGTTGGCAAATCAGTTCATTCTTCTGCCTTTATGCCTGCACCATAACACTAGAACAGGGGTCTGCAACCTGCAGCTCTGGAGCCACATGCGGCTCTTTGGTCCCTCTGCAGTGGCTCTTTCAAGCGTTGACCAAAACTGAATTGGTCATTATACAAACAACAAAAAACGACTACTTTCAGTAGTTTTTCTGTCATTTCATTTGCAAATACGTGAATAATGGGACAAGTACAAGGAGTAAAAGTTTAACTTTATGCTCTATACTTAATTCATTTTTTCACAATTTAAAAAAATACCTAGGTTTGTATAGGTCATGGTTTTTATTAATTAACAAACCCTCTTTTTAAAATAATCTGGGTTTTTTTCATTTGTCTTAAATTGTAAAAATAAAAATTATTAGTTATTTTATTTTATAATGTCACCCCTAGTGGCCACAAAAGTCCCTTCCAACAAACCTAAAGAGGCCCATGGGCCACCAGTTGATAACCACAGTCGTAGCATGTTGCGGCTCCGATCACTTTTAATTTAGTGAACAAAGGTGTAAAATGGCTCTTTTGATTGTAAAGGTTGCAGACCCCTGCACTAGAAGATAACTCAGTGGCACATGGGAACATGTGGACTAGATCCTCCTCAGTTATCCAAGTTTCTGCATAATAAGAGGATGCTGTTTTGAAATATGAAACTAAAAGGTAGCAAATCATTGCAATGATGTTTGTACCCACTTTGCAGAACGATCACAAAACTCAAGTTGATCACTTTAACAAACGGTATGAAGTTCTCGGATAAATAGATTCAAAATATAGCTGCTTTATAAAGTTGTTCCTGCAGTCAGACAGAATCAATACACTGATAGATATGAGATGCCTCAGAATTGTTTTCTATTGTAAAATAATACCAGGAAGAGAGTGAAGGCCTCTCCGGAACAGTTTGAAGGTGTTCATTTTTGCATTTAGCAGGGATTTATTGTTGGGTATCGAGTCATGAAATAGCCTTGGCAGTACAGCTGCTATACCCATCTGCTTTGCTGGGCTCTTTTCACTTTCACTTACACACACAACACACACGGTGTGTGGGGGGTATATGTCCTTTTTTATGTGTGTAACTGAATAATAAAGTATTATGTGGTTCTAGAGAATGTTTTCATTATTATTATTTTTTAATATACTAACATAATAGTGACCAGCTCCTTTTGAAATATATGTGCTCTTGTTGGAGTGACTAGGAGATTGACATTGCCAGACTCTATGAAATGGGCAATATCCATTAGTTTTGATAATTTAAGTGACATCATATTTAACTTTTTAATAAGCCAGCAGTTTGGAAATTGTAGACGTAAGTGTGTTCTTAACAATGGCATGCATGCACAGTGCATCGAGTTTGTAGCACAATGAGAAGCATGCCATTTAAAATTTGGTTAAAGAAATATACTCTTGGTTTTAGAGCATCTTTTTTATTTATTTATTTATTTTTTTACTGTAGCATGTATGTAGCACCTAAATGAATCAACACTAAAATTGCCAACAAAAAAAGTAATCTAGAAAAGATAGGTAGTTTGAATATGGTTTGTGATGCAGCAGCTGTGATTATGAGATGATTAGAAGGCACAACAAGCTATTACCTGATTATATGTTTTAAAGGATATAGTGACAGATGCTAATAAAGTAATAAAACAATAAAGCCCTACACTGTCTGCCTGCCTAGATAGGCTAATGTACTTAATGTTTTATCACTATAGATCTTATTTAACAAAGACTGGGTTTGTAGACAATGAGCCAAAGTGCTGAATCAAACCTTCAGTCTTGTGAAATGCTCAATTTACAATAAACCAATCCATGCATCAAACTAATATCTAACCACAGTGTTTTGCAAAAGTTAACATAAAAATGTCTTAAAATCATTATTAGTAACATTTATCTTTAGTTGGACAATAAATACAAATACTCATTACTAGAATTTTCCTACTACGGTAATCTGTTTACCAGCTGTCTTTTTCTTTCTCCATTTTTCAACTTTTTGTTTTCCCCACCACACATATTGATCCAAAAATGACCCCTTTCTCTTATTTATCCCTTTCTCCTGATCCAATCTCAGTCCTGCCAGCATGATGATGGCTTTGTTTCTAACATGATTGGAGGGCAGTCCAGAGGGACATTGTGTGTGTACGGTTGGGTGGGTGTGTGAGCAGGGACTTGACACGTATTCTGCTGTACTTGTAATTAGACATGTCCCACATTCTCTGCATTTTAAAATGACAAGTGCCCTCCTTTTAAATGTCTCTTGTTCAGTCTGTGGTCCCTGTTTGCATACATATTTCAGCTCATGTAAGTGTTTCTAGAAATACTCATAAAAGATGAATGTGAAATTCCTTTGTAGATACTTTTAAGAAACAATTCAATTCTAAGTACTACGTTAATAATTGATAGAGGTCACAACCCCATATTTCACTTGTATTTATCACTAACACATACATACAATATCCCACACAAGACTGGCAACATTTCTCTGAGTGGCAAGACGGTGATCAGGCCATATGTTATCTCTGCTTCTGCTGCACACACCCCCGTGGGGTGTACCTCAGGGCTCTATTCTTGGTCCTCTCCTGTTCTCACTTCATCTTCTGCCACTGGGTTCTATTTTCAGAAAGTATGATGTGCAATTTAATTTATATGCAGATAGCTGTCAAGCCTACTTCCCTTTGAAACATAATGGCTTAACTCAGTCTCCCCTGGACTGTCTTGATGACATTAGAGGATGGATGGCACTTAATTTCCTCCATTTTAACAAAAAAAAAAAAAAAAAAGACTGAGGTTATGATCTTTAAATTCAGAGGTCCTAGCAGTTTCCCCAACTTTGATTGCTTTCCTCTTTGGCCTCATATGAAAAATCCATTGTGACAGATTTAGGGGTGAAAAAGGACCCCTGCCTGAAACTTGACTGCCATGTCAACAGCATGGTTAAATACTCTTTCCATCAGTTGAGGCACCTGTCAAAAACCAAGCCCCTCCTTTCTAGGCACCACTTAGAGACAGTAACCCATGTTTTTATTACTTCACGCCTGGATTATTGTAACTCTCCTTTGATCGCAGTTAGCCAGGCCTCCCTTTCACATTTACAGCTGGTACAAAATGCTACTGAACAATTTTTGACTGAAACAAGTAGGCATGGCACATTAGTCCAGTTTTGAAGTCCCTTCATTGGCTTCCTGTCCAGTTTTGAATCAATTTTAAAGTTCTATTGCTTGTTTTTAAGTCTTTGAATGGTCTTAGTCCTTCTTATTTGTCTGAACTGCTTCACCTTTATATGCCATCATGTGCTCTTAGAGCCTCTGACCAGATACTTTTAGTTGTCCCGAATACCTTTTATAAATCCAGAGGAGACAGAGCCTTTTAAGCTCTAGTTCCTAAATTGTTTTGTTGGGGTTTTTTTGGCGGGTGGGGGTGGGTGTTTTTATTTTTGTACAGCAATTCAGCTGGCTGCTATGTTGTATTTTAAGTGCTTTAGAAATAAATTGGTATGATATGGTATTTGGATGATCTGCTGTGTCAAATGCAAAGAATAAAAAAAATAAAAAATGAATGTTTGGTATGCAGTCAACTAAGTTTTCTGGCTTGATAACAGTGTAGGCAGGGGACCACCTTCTTTGCATGCTACAGGTGACTGAGGCAATCTGCTAGCAATCAAACAAATCTTAAATAATTTGTTTTGCACTTTGTACCTTTTTACATCCACATTCTGAGGTATGGATAAAAAGGAGACAAGTACAGATATTTTAGGCAAGCTGATCATAAATAAAGGTTACTGCATTTAGTAAAAACAATGTATTTTGAAGCAAATAATCAGCCAGATAGTATGCAAAGCACAACATGTGAACAAGCTAACAGTTTAGATGGCATGCTCTAAAAAGATTTAAATGTTTATAAATTGTTGTGTTTTTTTTCCCCTAACTTTTCAATTGCACTTTTGTTTTTTGCAATTGCATGTGGCAATATTTATCTCAACCCCGTGTTTAGTCTGTGCATGTAGACATGTTTATTTGCAAAGCAATGTGTCCTTGAGATAGGCTGGGTCTCAGGGTGTTTGCTATCTCTACAAATGTCCCACTATGTCATCTTGCTGCCCTAATTTATATTCTCATGTGTCATTTCCAATGTCTGTGGCTGCCTTCTCTTTCTAATACCTTGGAGACACTGGTGCCAGTGGGTGTTATAGTCAACAGTTGTGTTGCTAGTTCTGATTATGCATTTTCTATCCTCCAACTACTCTGTGAAGTTTCCTAAGCTCTCATGGGATCTAAAATGGCAACCACGCCTGCAGCATGTGGATGACATATCCGTCACCTTCTGGGTTCTGGGTGATGGGACCTCAAAGTTACTGTATACATGTGTGTTGTTTATGAATTAGGAATATGAATAGATTAGGAATGAGATAATCAGAGATGCAGCACAGGTTGAACAACTGGGAGATAGTTTGTGGGATTCCTAGTTTTCTGACACAACCTCCTTCAGCGACAGCTAATCATCTAACCAACCACAACTGCACCTGATTCTCGACAAGCACCTCTGCACAACTTCAACCCTTGCCAGACTTACAACCAACACTGGAGTATTAGTTGCCTTGTGTAATTGAGCAACAGCCTAAAATCAGAATTTGTGAAATTTGTGGCTAAACTCTCGATATTTTCGCCCGTCTGTCCAGTTCTTCTCTGCCATGTCTCGTCAACTTCTTCCTGGTTCTTTGGATTCATCTGGATCACCAAACCTGAACACCATTCCTCAGTTTGAATCCAACTCTCAGGACTCCACTATACAACCATCCACTACTTCAATCACCTATTTGGAAACAAAACAAAATCTGTGCAAAACAGTCAGATTTTATTTTTTTGTCTGTGTTTGTCAATTGACCTTTGACCCATCCACTCAAATCGTCTTCATGTAAACTTAAGCTCTTTAATTTGTTCACTCACACCGTCCAATTTTCAACTCTTCCTTTATCTTGATCCATCCATCAACTACATCTGTGAATAATTCTATTCATTCATAACTTCATAGTGAAATATGAATTGGATCTTAAAAACAGATTGTATTTAGTTTATTTATTTCCCCTCGTTTCTTCATGTTTCTAACGGTGTGTCATTGTTTATATGCTTGTTAGTGCTATGTTTACTCCGTAGTGCCAGCATTTTTATTTTTTTTTTGCTGTTATGTTTTATCGCAGCAGAAGGAGAGCAACATGTCCGTGCTGCTTCAGCTGCTCAGCGTAAATATGTTTTGGCATGTCCAGATTGCATTGAGATTGCAGTATCAGTCGAAGCATATCACTGAGCTCAAAGTTCAGCTGTTCTCACCCCTTCCCCAAACATTTCATGAAATACAAATTTACACAAGGGAGAACAACAAAATTGAGATGTGTTACTTTTGTCACTTTATCCTCCCTCGTTCTATCCTTCGACCATGTGGGTCATTTCTTTTTTTTTTTCTTGAGTCCAGTCTTTCACTTAACTTCACTTCTTCATCTGTCGTGTCTCATTTGTTGCCATCTTTGTCATTTTAGTCCGACCTCTTTCTTAATTTTTGTTATTTGTGGGCATGGTTGCCAAGTCCACTTATTATAAGCGACTTTGGGATTGTTTTTTCTAAAGTTGCATGGAAACCTTGTGAGTCAATGGTTGTATTTTTTGGGGAGGTGGGGCTTGTTTTGAATGTTAAGTTGCTTATTTGGGCTTGACTTGCTTTCCGAGTGAAACCAATTTATTTATCTCCCGGCTCCGCACAATAAAGCAAAAGACGAGTGGTAGTAGGTAGTTTGTCCCTTCCACGCCCCGTTTCTTGTTTATCGCTCCCGACCAAGTTGGCGAGGCGACAGGCACACGCAAATACGTCTGTGGGTGCACACCTCCAAACACTCATACTGTGGCTGACCACTAGGGGGTTCCACTCACAAGCAGATGTCAGGATGTTATGTTTTTTAAAATATGTAGAAAAAAATTACATATGCAAAAAGATAATTTCAGAGCTTAAATGTATATTAATCACTGTGTTTAGCATAATTTTGGTGTTTATGTGTAATGCCATAATAAATGTATGATTATACTGTTTAAAAACAGCCTGTTTTACACAATGTGGTGGGTTGCCAGTTGGGCTTGTTTTCATAGAGCAGGTTGCTTGTTTCTATTGTGAGATCTGGCTTTTTTGTCTTCTTTTTCTCATCCATATTGAATCCCAACACAATTTTAATGGCTTCCCAAAAATCTTTAAATGTTACTTTTGCATTTTTACTCTCCCCCCCCCCCCACCCCATGACTCCTACAGCATTCCTTATGTATCAACCTTTCTCACCACCCCAGATTTATTCCTCCTTTTTTTTACTTGTCAACACTTTTTATGACACACCTTCTATGATTGCCTCACCTTTTCATCTACTCTGCTGTCACAATGATGCTTTTAGCTTTTTTTTTGGCAAGCATCTATTTCCTTTATTCTCTCTCCCACAGGTTTTAACAGGTGGAAGAGATGTTGGCCATGTTAACTTGTGTGCTGTGTAATATGTGTTCATTATCAAGCTGTAGGTGTTTCAATAAATTCACATTTGACTTGTATATCATTCTTGCAAATACAATTAAGAGAAATGATCTCTGAAAATAATGTTTTGAGGTTTTTACTTAAATTTTTGAGATGTTCCTCTTATGACAGGTTTTATGTGAGGTTATGTGTTGCCTACAGAAACAGTGTGAGTGGCAGGAATCAGAGGAGCAGCAGAGCTTTACAGCTGTGTCTGCTTGCTTAAGACTTTTTTTTAGGTGCATAGTATCAAGACATTTTAAAATTTAAAATAAGTGTTGTTGGATCTACAATAGCAATGGATGCTTTGATCATTTATCACTGGCCTAACACTGTACATCATCACTCCATCTCCATTTAGCTCCATTTATCTCTGCACATTCATTGTGAATATTGTGCTGTATTGTGTTTATTGGTTGGTGTGTACATATGTTTTTCTTCTATTTTTACATTTTATTTTTTTATTATATTGTGCCTTTATGCTGAAGCAAGTTCCTAGTATGTGAATTTTATTCATTGACAATAGCAATAATAAACTGACTCTGACTCTGATCAAGTTGAGTTTTTGGACATGCATGGATATATGTGTACACATTGTACTTGAGAGGAGATTATTACAGATAAAATCAATGATGATGAGGATATTGGAACTGGATCGGTATTGACCGAAATCCAGATTTAAGTATCGGGATCTAATGGAAGTAAAAAATAAATTAAAAAAAAAAAAAAAACAGTGGATCGATGCATATCTAAATAGAACCTCAGAGACAGAACCTCAAAGACAGAACCTCAAACTGAACTTCAGAGATAAAACCTCAGAGACAGATCAGAGACAGAACCTCCGAGAGATAAGATCAGAGACAGAACCAAAAAGACAGAACATTGGACTGAACCTCAGAGACAGAACCTCAGAAAGAACCCCAGGCAGAACCACAGAGACAAAACCTAAGCAACAGAAACAAAGACAGACAGAAGAATGAGGCCCAGAAACAGAACCTCAGAGACAAAACAACAAAGACAGAACCTCACAGAACCACAAACAGAACCTCAAGCAGAACCATAGAGACAGAATCTTAGTCTGAATTTCAGAGACAAAATCACAGAGAAAGAACCACAGAAAGAACCTCAGAGACAGAACCTCAGACTGAAACTCAGAGACAGAACCTCAGACTGAAACTCAGAGACAGAACCTCAGACTGAACCTCAAACACAGAACCACAGGGAAAGAACCTCAGACAGAACCACATACAGAACCTCAATGACAGAACCTCAGAGACAGAACCTTAGAAACAGAACCTCAGAGACAAAACCTCAGACTGAAACTCAGAGACAGAACCTCAGACTGAACCTCAAAGACAGAACCTCAGAGACAAAACCTCAGACAGAACTTCAGAGACAGAACCTTAGAAACAGAACCTCAGAGAGAACCTCAGAGACAAAACCTCAGACTAAACCTCAGGCAGAACCACAGAGGCAGAACTTCAGAGACAGAGCTACAGACAGAATGTCAGACAGAACCACAGACAGAATACATGTACCGGTAGTAACCAAACAGAAAGAACCACAGAGACATAATCTCAAACAGAACCTCTATGATTTAAATGATGAAGATTATTATAGTGAAGAATGATGTGAGTGAAAATTAACCAAAAAGAAAATGCAGAGTGATTCTAGTGCTGAAAGTATTTCACAAACAACTGGTGAGATGATGTTAGCTTTTCTAGGCTATAGTTAAAATCAAAGTAATTTCAAGCCAACTGAATTTTTTTTACTCATTTTATTTTATTTTTCTTTGTTGTGTAATCCAGCCCATACAGGGTCTCTGAACTGAAATCTTTTGCTCATTTTTCTTTTTGTGGACCTTTTTAATTAAAAAAACTTTTGCTCATAAAGAGCTCATTTGATGTTGTTTTCATTTATTCACATTGTCTTTGAAAATCAGTTTAAATGATAAAAGAGGACGGATATGTTAGGTAAATTAAACATTGATCATTTAAACTTATTAAACTTATTAATAAACTATTATTCTACAATGCTTTGATGAAGTATTATCCAGCTTGCTTTATATCAAGTTCCTATGTGACAACTAGTTTTTATCTAAAGATTGTAATGTTGAGACAAATTAAAACTAGTTCTTGTTGAACTTAGTGCCTTTATTAAACGCTTTACAACAGACACAAACTACGACACACCGGTAGTACGTTTTTCCTTCCACCTCTTCATCATTATCATAATCCTCACTCTTTCTAACCTTTTCGTCTTCATTTTCTATCCTGCACCTCCACCTAGTGGTGTGAATGACAAGGCAACACAACACAACATCTCCTCCCTTCTTAAGGTTTAAACGTCTACCACAGAATACTTGAATAGTTTTCTAATTAAGCTAAACCATAGAAAATACATTTGAAAATTGTCTGCATATTTGTAACAACATAACTGTAAATCAAAGGTACTAACGACGATTAATTATTCCCGTAATAAAACAAATTACCCATGTTAATACTTAAGGCTTTAGTAAACCAGTAGCTGTAGTAACCTTTTGTCAACCCTTTTATAACCTTAAGTAACAGTTATGTTTCTGTGTAACTTTTATGACATGACAAAGTCTCTTTGCCAACTGGGTTTATATTTTGCACGTAAAGGCTTCCTAAGAGGAAGTGGATCAGGCTGAGCCTTTTCCAGTCTTGTAGAAGTAGAGTCCTGTCCAGCAACTGGAGCACAGCGTGCAAGGTGAAATGCATTCCAATTCCTTCCGTCACTCAGCATGAAGGTGTGTTTACCTTTAACCTTTTTAATAGTTGCAGGAGGGGTAAACCTTGGGTGACCTTTAGGAACGTGTACTGGATTCCATATCCTCACTGTCTCTCCTAACTGGAATGAAGGCACCCTTGCGCTGCGTTTGGCATCAGTGTACCGTTTCATTTTGTTTTGATTTTTTAGAACTTCACGTTGTGCCCTGTCATACAGTGGAGATGTGACAGGAGGCAAAGGAAGTATGTTCAATTTAGTGCACATCTTCTTGCCAAAGAGACGTTCATACGGAGAGGTGGAGGTGGTTGCATGAGGCGTTGCACGGCATATTTGAAGCCATTCTGACACAGTGTCTTTCCACGGTGTAGCCTGTTGGATTGCAGTTTGAATGCAGGAGCGAAGGGCATGATGAAACTTTTCAACAGCTCTGTTGGCAGCTGGATAGTAGACAGATGTTCTAGCATGAGATATTCCTCTATGCTGGAGGAATGATGCAAAGGCTTCGGATGTAAACTGAGTGCCATTGTCTGTCACAATGTTCTCAGGGTTGCCATGACAATTGAAAACAGATTATAAGAATTGGATAACATCGTTTGTTGTGGCCGTATGTGAGAAAGCAAGTTCAGGCCATTTAGAATAGTAATCGGTTAATGTAATGGCAAATCTGCAAGAAGGAATAGCTGTGTCGAATGGTCCTACAATGTCAAGTCAAAGCTTTGTCCATGGTCCATCGGGCAGTGGTACCGGTTGAAGTGGAGCAGGGCGTGTTTGGGCAGTTTTGTCGTTGGACTGACACATGACACATGATGTTATGGCATCCTGAACTTGTGAGTCCATTTTTGGCCACCAGTATAGGTCTCTCAAGCGCTGTTTCGTGCGTACAATTCCTTGATAACTTTCATGTGCTAGTGAAATCAGTGTATGTCTGACAGAAGATGGTGCAATGAGTCTCGTACCTCTGAGAATGTAGTTATTGTAGGTGGAGAGTTCGTCTCTGATCTGGTAGTAAGGAGCAAGTGTATCACTGACTGATTTAATGGAGGCAGGCCAGCCTTTTTCCATTTGCACACGCAGATCTGTCAGTTCAGGGCATGAGGAGCAAGCTGAATCAAAGTCAGAAACAGGAAGTGCAGACAAAGTAGCAGAAATCTGAGCTACCATTTCTGGATCCACGTCTGGTACAAGATCTGAAGTCACAGGCAGAGGCAGGCGTGAGAGCCAATCCGCTGTGTAGTTTTGAGAACCCGGTCGGTAGATGACATCATAATCAAAACACAGCAGGCGAGCTGACCATCGTGCTAT
>JARVGV010000578.1:24155969-24169999 GCA_031762435.1 Hypsolebias longignatus | reverse complement strand
TCATTTAAATTGTATAAAAACTGTCACAAAGCAACCCCCCACACCCCCCCCAAAAAAAAAAAAAATAAATAAATAAAATAAAATAAAAAACTGTTTATTAAAAAAAAAAAAAGATAAAAAAAAACCTGCTGTAACTCTTTTACATTGTGGAATAAAAATTTAAAAATTAACGGTAATTCTTTCATCTTCAGACATGTACAAACAAAAACAAAAACAGCTTTAGTGTCCACTGTTGCTGAGAAACTGTCAAAAAGTTGGCAGGAAGCTCACACAGAAAAAATGCTGGACAGTTCACATATCAAAGAAACCAACTGCCAAGAAAGACGAGAACTGGCAGGAGGAAAAACTAAAACCAAACAGATGATTTGCTGTGGATGTGTGTTCTGACTGGCAAAGTAAAAATAACAAAAGAATAAAGGCTTATTTTTCTTTTAGATGTCAGTCAAAAGTGAAGCTGATGTGCACAGAACAAATTCAAAATTACCTACTAAATATATACTGTATACATATATATATATATATATATATATACAGTATGTGTGTGTGTGTGTGTGTGTGTGTGTGTGTGTGTGTGTGTGTGTGTATACTGTAAATACACACACATTTTGATCAGAGTGAATCCCCAAACATTTTCCTGTATTACTTTATGCATAATATATACCAAAGATGAAAAGTTACATATAGTTCACAATGATAAAAACAATAATACGTTTTTTTTTACGTAAATACAGGACATGCTAAATTGACCGAAATAAATTAATTCAAACTGTATGAAATGTGTGCTACTTGAAAATAATTACTGTATATATGTGCTGCCTTAAATGAATTACCATAAATTGTAATAAATAAAGCTGCATCATCTAAAATGGGTTTACTTAAATTTTTGTAAAGCTACGCTCCTTAAGTTACCACAAATGCAAATAATAATAATAATAATAATAATAATAATAATTTAAAAAAAGCTTAACTCCTTAAAATTAACCACTATAAATATGGAAAAATGTGATCAAGTAATGTATATATTAAAATAAAATAAAAATAGTAATTAAAAAAATAATGGGAAAAATGTAATTCAACTGAAATTTTGCTACCAATCTGGGTCCAGATAAACTTTTCATTTGGGAACATATTCTATTTTTAGATCTCAGTTTGCACAACAAGTTAAAACAATAAAGTTCACATTGCTTTTAATCACTTGTGACTTGTGTTACTTTTAATAGAAATGTACGCTTATGGCATTCAAACTAACAATATAAAAAAAATGAGAAATGAAAGCATGTAAATATAGGATTGGCGAGCTGATGCTGCTAATTGAATGCAGTTGATTACCTGATAATCAACAAGTGTGAGCAAGAAGCATGTGTTTTGTCATTTGGCAGGTCTGGAGCTTTCAGGTGTAAATAAGTCATCAGTAAACGAGTAAACCAGCAGTTATAAACAGTGTGCTCATCAAGATGCATGAATCAAAATAGCAGTATTATGCAGCGTGAAAAGCATGACTCAAATTAGAAGTTAAACACATTTATGCATGCACGCATATCTCAAAACACCTCAAATCAAATGTTTCAAATCCAATCAAACCAAACAACTGCGCCAGATTGAGTGTAGAGCTATTTTTAGTTGTCACTTTGGATCATTGTTAACTTTTCTTGCTGAAGAGTAAGAGTCTGTCCTCATTCACAACTCTGAGTCTGTACAGTGATGTGATAAGCTGATGACAGCATGTCAACACCATCACAGGAGGAATATTAAAATGCTTATATTTAGCATGTACATTGTTAACTCAATGTGCCTCTTCAGTTCAGTATGTTACTGCTCAGTGATCAGAACTGAAGTAAAAGTCCATTTGAGGCTGGTCAGCTTCATTTGTGTATCCTTTGTTCAAAATCAAATGGATGATTTATATAGATTATGATGGATGAAAATGCAGGTGGTTACCAAAATCACGTTGCATGACTTGAGACAGACATCAACGTCAGAAGTCAAAGTTTCTTTATTTGTCATATGCACCACGTGTGGTGCATGTGGTGGAACAAAACTTGTGCACAGGGTTCCAGTTACATCCACAAAAGTATAAATTGTAAAGAAAAAATATAATAAGATCTAAGATATAAACTAAGAAAAACGTTAAACCAAAATTATGCTAAGCACTAGTAGTACAAAAAAAATGTGCTGAGCAACAGCAGCACAAACATGAGTCTGGGTGAGCATATGAGTTCAAATGAACACAACAGCATGAGATCAGCAGCATGGATAATCAGCAGCACATATAAACAATCAAGTGGCATTACAGTGATTTCTTTCACAGTGATTATATGTGATTTACCAGATTACACCAGTGATATGAATACGTAAACCAAATTGGATGCCAAAGCAAAACCTAAAATCAATTATGTGGAACTGAAGCCAAAATCAGGAAAATAAAGCAAAGAAAAAAAATTGTATTATTATTTTTTTGGTGTCCTGTGAGTCCACCACCTGCACGAGGGGCCATACACATCAGGTTCAAAGTGCCATGGGTTGTAGCCAAAGGCAGGGGCCTTGGCACTCTGCACCAGAGCTGCAGTTTTTAACCCGGGCCCAAAGCCCAGCCCGGTACGACCTGAATTCAGGACAGGACGGGCCATAATAATGTGCTGGATGGGCAAGGCAGGTCGGTGTCAGGTTTTGATTACGTCAACGGACACACGTGGCTGATGATCCCATTATAGGACAACATGACTTGCCATACATTCACCAGCCACATGTGGCCTTTTGACCGCACGCTGACCGGCTTTGAAAGAGGTCAGTTAGGCTTCAGGTGAGATCCAAAAATATTCTCGCAGACATGTCAGTGCAGGGTCCGTGTCCGAATAATGCAGAATGAAGGCAGAAGCAGGGATTTAATGCACTTTGACGGCCATATCCCCTTAGCTCACATTTTCTGCCCCCTTTGTTGTGCACGTCCACTGATCATTAGTGACTGTATATCATACCATTTTATTTATAGAGCACTTAAAACAGTGACAAGGCGACCCAAAGTGCTGTACAAACAAACAAACAGGCAACACATAGGCAACATACACAATGCAGTACAAATAATAGACATAAAATCCTCACAGATAATAATAAATATAACGACCAAACAGATCATCTGGTGTTGAAAGCATCGGAATAGTAGTGGGTCTTTAAACAGGATTTGAAAACCGAGAGGGAGGGGGCCTGTCTGACGAGCAGAGGTAACTCTGCTAACGTTGTTTCAGTTATAGAAGTGAATGGCGCATCAATTTTTAATCTGCTCTGCTGCATGATAGAAACTATTCGCTCTATTGTTATATAGACCAACAACAACAACTGGTCACACAGGGTGAATAGTTTGTTGCTGAAGTGATTACATACAGTAGTTACAACTTTCACCTTGCTGCTTTTTGTTTTTACCATTTTTTTCTCCTCACCCCTTCCCCCTCACAATATCCCCCCCACATCGCCTCCCCTTTGACTTATTTTGTTTGGCTCCAGCTCCTAAATTTCCCATGTCTGCTTATTATAAGCAACTATGGGCTTGTTTTCTGCTGAGCTTCTGATCGATGACTGTATTTTTGGAGGAGCTGGCTTTCTTGGGGGGTCTATGTGCCAAGCTGCTTTGTGGCCAGTACTGACAAAAATAAATGTCATGTAAACTCTATGGCTTGGTGTTTCTTTCCCTTTTTTTCATTTGTTTTGCTGACATGGCGGTTAATGATTTTGCGTTATTAGCCTTTGCAATTTACTTTAGACAACATAAAATCTCATTTATTGTGTCTTCACAGAAAGCTGAACTAATATGGTTGTAATTAAAACTTGCAGTGATTTGCAAAAAAATGTAATAAGTGAGAAAGCAAATATAATTTATTACCTTTTTTTTTTCCTCTTTAAAAAAAAAAAACTAAACTGTTTTGCCAGTTGGCTGAGAGTTTGTAATTTGCAGCTGAGTTTATTGCTTAAAATGATAAGATGATAAACTCAGTGACTTTTTCAGTCATCCATAAAAATAAACAGAATAATGCACGAGTTGTTTCAAGAACTGCATAGAGTATAAAACTGTGCTACCCAGATAAATTGGAATAATACTGATAGTTTGAAGGCCATTTACACTGCTAGACCAGATATACCTCTGGACAATGTGTATTTTTATTGTTAATTTAGTTAATCTAGAACTGTATACTTACCAGGTAGATTATCTGACTTATCCTGTCCTCTTTAGCCTTAAGTCTTGTTGGAACTGATTCAATTTATTTCTCTTACTGAGGATACTTTTGTTAAAATAGTTCAGCTGGTCACCTAAATGAACTTCCACTGCCTTGCTCACCAAAAAAAATATTTTTGTAGAACTGACGGTTCCTTCAATGAGTCAGTCAGTAAATATATGATTCAGTCTAGCTGCCAACAGACTGGTTTTATGAATGTGTGCAGGTGTGCACTGTGATTGTGATACTGCCAATTTGGTGCTTTGTCTGTTTGGTGAAAAGTTGCTAATAGATGGTGCAAATTAGTAAATGCACACTAAGAGGAGGAAAGTGATTAACAAAAACATGAAAGAGAGGTGCAATTCAAGGAGGACGACATGAAAAGGGCTCATTGAGAGCCAGGTCCAGGCTACAATTTTATGTATTCATGATCATTTTTGTGTCTTAACCCCCCATATTTATTTTTAATTGTTACTTTTTATATATTATGCTGCATATATTTATGGTTTTGTTATATTACTAGTCTTGATAAAAAGCAATTATGTGGAGTCCACTGAATGAACTCTTAGAAAACAATCATCTGACGTGATTACATTTTGACGCCATTTTTCAAGATTTTCGATCTGGCCAATGTAAGTAGTTAATTTTAGCAAACAAAAATGGCTATATGAAGTATTTTATTCAAACATTAAACTAAGTTTATTATGTCATATTACTGATTCATTACAAACACAAACTCTAAGCACTAACAGATTATGAAAATTTTTTATTTAAATTTTTGTCATACAGAGTGACAGCCAATATGCATTTCTTCAACTAAACTAATTTGCAGTCAATTGTGTATTTTACATCGTTCAACAGTTTCTCTAACAGCTTTTAATATGTTTACTCAGGAAATTCTCTCATCTCTTTAAGTGCAACTACAGAAGTGAGCTAAAACCTTTTAATGTTCACACTTTATAAGAGATGTGAGGATATGCTTGATTTATACAAGTATTTTGACTGCCATAAAATAGACTCTTGGATGCAGACATCAGGGGGGATCTTGGACTTTGGTAGGTGATTATTGCTTGGACAGTTTTAGGAAGCTATGGAAGAAGCAGCTCAGACGAATGATTAACACAAAGTTTCAGTTTGAGATTGTCACCAATTTAGTAATCCTCAAATTAATTTCCTCCTAAATCTAATATTTCCTGTTAAAAATTATAGGATAGAATTTTTTATTTTTTTAAATCCTAAATCAGCTTATTCTTGAGCCCAATTCAGAAGTTTTTTTTTCCCCATAAATTAGGATTTTTCAGAATTTCTCAAAAAACATGACTTTTGCCTGATTTAATATTTACAAAAACCTTGTTTTTCATACTTTTTTCTTTGTTTAATTGTGGTTATACATAGTATTTTCAATTTGGTAATGATCAATACTTGTTTGATTTCAGAAGGAAACTCAAAAATGAACATAAAGTCCAGCACCCAGATTTATCCTTAATCACAAAATTATTCCATCTTTCTATTTTTAAATTATGTACTAACCAGTATGGTGGTACTAAAAATATGTCCAAAAAATACATATATTGTATAAATATTATATACTGATGCTAATAATGAACATGTTGCCTTTCCATAAAGAACATACAATGAAGTAATGCAGATAGAAGCTATGGTCTCCAAGCTTTCCTGAACTCAGACATTGAGGTCATCCTTGTAAAGCCTGTGACAGGACTGTTTGCTGTCTGCCTCCTGGCTGACAGATTGAGAACTGCCTGACAGTGTCTGGCTGGTTCACTGACTGGTCACTGGCTGCTGGCTGACCAGATGGCTGCTAACTGGCTCATGGCTGTTTGTCTGAATAGCAATGACTTCTACTTCCTGCTGCCAAACTGTGGTAGGCTGGAAGCTGGCTTCTGGTACACGGCAGGCTACTTCTTGGCTGGCTGATATTAAATCAGTGTGTGACCCTGAAAAACGTCAACATTGTCATAGCCGACACTGCAATTTTAGCATCATGCTTATTATTTATTTATGGGGGATTAAAATCTTTAAATGACAACTCATTTCAGCACAAATATTTAGCAGCAACACATGTGTAGAGACAGATTAGAGATTAACACATTAGCAGATAGACAACATGGAGATAGAGGTACATTAGTGGTTGAGGTTTCTGTTACTCGTGTATATTTCATGCTATCTTCAGGGGTGAGGTAATGATCAGTTACAAGATCATTGACACTCCCAACTAAAATGTCCTATGAATGACCCACATATTGAATTTATATCGTCTACTATAAAAAGGAATTTACTGAACAAGTAAGTGTATCATCCTCTAATGCTGTTGGAACACATCAGTGTACATGCAAAGGCTGTACAAAACCTTTCATCATTCATATGGACAATGTGGCATTTTTCATCTATATTTACCTGCTGTGTAACTTTTCACTGTTTAAATACACAATTTGTTTAGCTATAACTCTAGCTCCCTCTAAAACAAAGTCCTTTTTTCTGCCACTTTCCTGCCTCACAGTATGAAATCATGCAGGCAATAAACATTACCAGTACTGTACTTACTCTTCATTCTCCACTACATCTTTTTACATCTTTAGTCAGTGCAAGCCAAAGGTTATTGGCCAAGTGTGTCCACGCAACCAGCGTGACATGGTGTGATTGTTGTGCTACAGCCTACTGTATCTTTTGCCCTATAAGTCGCAGTGTTTTGCATAATTTGCCCTGTGAAATACACGCCGAAGCAACATATATGAATTGTTATTCCCCATATTTATAAACCAATTTTTGGCTGAGATATGACCGTTTTCATTCCTTCTGATTGAAAATATTGAACACTACCATTTTCAGCCGCTAGATGGCACTCGCAGTATGGCATGCTGTTGCATCATGTAATATGTAAAAGTGGCAATTAATGACACAATCGGCTTGTGCTTGCCACTGTTTTCTGCTTAGACCAACCGTCAAATCAGCTTCATTTCACAGCGACGCCACAGCAAAATGCAACTAATTTGACCATTTAAGTGCATTTATTAAGTTAAAGTTAAACTGAGACACACCTTTACTATAAAGTCGAACTGACAAATAATTGTTTTTAGGTGGTTATATTGTTAAATTTTGGAGAAATGCACAGCGAGTCACCTTCTGCGCATTCATGTTTCTGCATATCGGCTTTTGAAAATGCAACTGATTTGACCGTCACAGTGCATTTATTAAGGACAAGTTAGATTGAGAAACACATTTACTATAATTTTGAGCAAACAAACAACTGTTTTTAAGTGTTAACCTTGTTAAATTCTCATTAAAGTCCTCCTGTACACGCCACCGCAGCCGCCATTTGGCAGCCAATCAATTTTTGGCACAACACGGGTCTACATTTCCAGGTTGTCAGCGGTGATGCGTAACAAACACTATGTGTCAGTGGTGATGCATAATAAATGTGATGTATATGTCGCATGAATTTATTTATGGATTTTTCTACTTTTTTAAGACATATTAGGACCAATGTGACTTATAGAGCGGTGCAACGTGTATGGTGGAAAATATGGTAATACAGTGCAGAAGCTTGGTGAACAAACAAATTAATTTATATGCAATAAAGGAAAATTCAAACATGAACAAATTAATCAAATACACCAAACTGGCAGTTTTCTACATACAAAGTACAGCAATCTGTGTAATTTGATATTTGACAATTATCACAGTTCCTGTCAGATTAGTTGCAAGTCATTTTGGGGACTGCACTGCATGTTAAATCATGGGCATTTCCAGCTACTTGGCTTTTTCTTTTTTTTTTCTTTTTTTTTTTAGCTTTTTTAAAATCCTTTACACAAAACTGCTCCAGCTCCTTTAAGAAAAATAAGTTTTGCAGTCATAAAGTAAACTTTATCACACACCACAAATTCTCAACCATTAAGATCTGAGCTTCGTTATCCCCATCCGAGACATTTAAATGCTTTCCTTAAATAGTACAAATGCTGTTTTAAAACAAATGCATTTTAGATTAAATGTTGATTTTAAAAATCAAACTTAGGAGTAAGTGTGTGTGTGGTTGAGTCATGCGTCATTGTGTTGGATCGGTCGTGGACTGGCAACCTCTGCAGGGCAACTTTCACTTTTTTACTGCTGTTATCTCCACATGTGCATAAACTGAACACAAACACCACAAAATAATCCACAACTCATTTTAAATGTGATGTTACTTTACTAATGTAGACCATTTTCTGTATGTGGATTGGTTCCAGGTTGCAAAACATAAATAATCTAGTATGTACAGTATATTTTAAAGTATTATTTTGCAAAGGTGCTTGATGTCAACTACAGTTATTAGAAATATTTGCTTTAATTGTCCATCCATCCATCCATCCATCCATCCATCCATCCATCCATCCATCCATCCATAAATCCATCCATCTATCCTCTATTGTTGTTCATGGTTGCAGAAAGCTACTCTCTCCAGTGGACAGTGCAAAAGACAAGCCGCACACTGGCCAAGTGTACTTTAGGGTAACAAAGGGATCAACTAACACAGAAAAAAAAAATCACACACAAGTTAACAGCTAGTGACAACTTAGAGTCCTATGGAGAAAGAAAAAGTGAATTGTGAATGAGGAAAGATGAGAAAAATCAACTAAAAGTACAATTTATTCACAATACTTAAAAAAAAAAAAATAAAAAAAAAAAACAGGTGTTCTAAGATTTAAGGAAACAGGATATTGTCCAAAGCAAATAAAATGACATGTAGATCACAACAAAGACACAACAACGAGTTTTAGTCATGTTTAAAAGATTTATATGACCTTTTTTTGTTAATCACCACCTATCACATGTGATGCCAAACCCTCTGGCTCACTTTCCTGGTTTTTAAGAACCAATTACTTTTTTTTTTGGTCAAATCATTTGTGTCTGGCTCCTTTCACTCTGAAAAGAAAATTTATTCAGTTTATATTGGTTCCAACCAACTAATCAACCAACTGACAATGCATTGAATGTGCCTTTGTAAAGAAGAGCAAACACTTGTTTCTACCACCACACACACACACACACACACACACACACCATAAAAACAACTAAAACTAAAAGTTCCACATAAACTAACAAATTATGTCCAAAAGCTTTCTCTCAGACACATTTCACACCAGGTTGGGCTGTATATCTACAGTTCACACTTCAGAGATGGAATACTCTGCACGAAATACTAATTAACAGAGATATGTAACAACTGTAGTGTCTTGTACTTCGCAAGCTGTGATCAGGGGCTTATTTGCATACATTAATTAACAGCACACCACCTAAATAACACACAGGTCCTCTGAGTGTCATAATGGATGCAGCATATCTTTACAGTCAGAGGGTCCACATCCACCAAGACTTTGCATACTTTAACACCACGGTGACCCGTCAGGCGGCATCACAATGATATACCATAATCATAATGCATGGCTGCATGATGCAGCTCCACAGGTTAATGATATCAAAGAGTAAAGTCCACATAAAGCACAAGGCTCTTAAAAAGAAAAATACTTAAAGGCAGGACTTGGATGACTTCTGACCTTCCCAGTGTCACCTTCCCAGTGTGACGTTTGAATGGACCGAGATGGTGGCAGGGGTTGAAACCAACCCACCCATGATGCTCCTTTGTGCCCCAAAGCATGACATGTGGTAGATGATAATAGTGGAGTTTACCCAGAGTGAATGGACTGAGGACAACAGACTCAAAACCCTTTAGCATATATAATGATTGATTTACAGTGAAATTATGACATTATACAATATATACAGTGGGAGAGTTTGGGAAACACTGGAAGGGAAGGAGAGATGTCAGAAGCTACGTGGAGCAGTTAGATAATACAGGTTGTAGATTTCTTACAGGACGTTGGTGTGTCCCAAAGAAAGGAAGGCTGGGGGTTCCAGGATAAAGAAGGTTCCATTGGAAGGAGCACAGGTGGAACATGGAGGCAAGTGGTTGGAAGGTGTAGGAGCAGTTGGAGAAGATCTACAAGGAAGGTTTGTAACTCACAGGCAGGCACAGGGGTTGAGTATTTGAGGACAGTCATGGAGGTCCAGGACAGGATGCTCAGGAACCAGGTTATGTATGAAGGTGAGGAGAACACCAAGGAAAGATTACTTAATTTGGAGTTTTAACACAAGGAGGCCAAAAGCAGAAATACTGGAAGGTAATTAATGATCCAGCAGGGATGGAAGCTCTTCTGCAGCCTCTTATAGTCTGCACTTTCGTTAGACAGATGACTCAGCCTCTGAACTCAGGAACCCTGGGAAGAGCTTGAAACCCTACATTAGTGTTATGACATTTTACTGAAAACTTTATTTTTCAAGTTTAAAAGAAATCCATCCATCCGTCCATCCATCCATCCATAATCTTTTACTCGCTTCTTCCAATTTGGGTCATGGGGGTCGCCAGTGCCCATGTCCAGCAATCACTGTGTGAAGGGTGGGGTACACCCTGGACAGATCTCCAGTCCATCACAGGGCTACATAGAGACAAATGAGACAAACAACCATTCACTCTCTCAATCACACCTGGATAATATAGAATTACCAATCAGTCTAACGTGCATGTTTTTAGTCTGTGGGAGGAAACCGGAGTACCCAGAAAAAAAAAAACTGTCGACACAGAGAGAACATGCAAACTCCACCCAGAAAGGCCCTCGGACCAGGATTTGAACCGGCAACCTTCTCACTGAGAGGCAGGAGCACTACCAGTTGAGCCATTGTGCTGCCCAGTTTAAAACCTGACAGTACGACACGACCAATCATGAGCCCAGCAGGTGAGATTTTTTTTTGTCAGGACTCTCTAATGAGGATTATGCTTGCCTCTTTGACACTGTCCAGAGGTATATGAACTTGGCCACATCCTATGATCTGTTGGAAAGGTGGGTGGCCACAAAGGACATGCGGGAAGATTATATTTGTCTCCATGTTTTAAGTGACTCTCCTGGTATGGAAAACATTTAGGACGAGGTACTGGAGGAGAAGTGTTGGTTGGAGCCACTTACCTGACTATGCTGCCAGTCGTAGTCCTCCACCAGAACCAGACTCCTCTGTTTTTGAACCCACAGACCCGGAACCGTCAACACCACCTGCATGCTCAGCTCCTCGCACTCAGCCTAATCCAGGACCTGAACAAAACCTCTGCCCATGTTGGAGAGGTCGACGGCAGGATTCCAGAGACTCGGTCCCAGTTCCACTACATGCAACCTGTCTAGAACCTGCAGTCCCAGAGCCTCCAGAGCCTGCAGCCTCAGAGCCTCCAGAACCTGCAGCCCCAGAGCCTCCAGAACCTACAGCCACAGAGCCTCAAGAACCTGCAGTCCCAGACCCTCCAGAACCTGTAGCCCCAGAGTTTCCAGAATATGCAGCCCCAGAGTCTTCAGAACCTGCAGCCCCAGTCTCCAGAACCTGCAGCCAGCCCTGAACTTGAACCTGCAGTCAGCCCAGAACCTGCAGCCAGCCCTGAACCTGCAGCCAGCCCAGAACCTGAACCTGCAGCCACCACCAAAGCGGCAGAGGGGTCCACGCCTCAGTCAAAGGGTACCAAGCCTGCTGAGGGGACCCAGACACACACTTCTCCTGTCTGTTCTGCCGTGGGGGACCAGACAGACTACTCTCATATCTGTTCTGCCGTTGAAGTTCCTGCCGCAGAAGATCTGGTTCTAAGGGATTTGGCAGTAGAAGACCCTGCCTCTGCTGAGCTCCTCACTGTCGACCCATCCACTGAGGTCCTCACTCCTGGTCCATCTGCTGAGTTCCTCGCTCCTGGTCCATCCGCCGAGGTCCTCATTCCTGCCCTGCCGGCCGAGGTCCTTGGTCATGGATCAACGCCTCAGCCTGGGGGTCCTGAGCTTGCTGAGGGGTCCTCGCCTCAGGCTGTCTTCACTTCCAGCCGACTGAGGTCTTCACTCTTGTCCTGACCACCGAAGCTCCTGAGTCATCCACAGAAGATCCTGGTCAGCTTGACGTCTCTGTCCCTGGCTTGGCCTGCCTGAGGTCTCTGTCCTCGGCCCACCTGATGTCTCCGTCCCTGACCTGCCTAAGGTCTCAGTCCCCAACTTGCCAGAGACCCTTGTCCCCGACCTACCTGAATGGCCTCCCGGCCGCCTGTCTTACCTGTTTGAATGGTCTATCGGATGACCTCTCAACTGCCTGCCTGACTGGTCTCGGTCTGCTGAATGGTCTCCTGGCCGCTCGTCTGACCCAATCCTGCCTGAATGGCTTAGGACGACCTCTCGATCGCCTCCCTGATCGGTCTTGACCTGATGAATGGGCTCCTGGCTGCCCATCTGACCTGATCATGACTGAATGGTCTCCCAGCCGCCTGTCTGACCTGTTTAAATGGCCTGTTGGATGACCTCTCGACCGCCTGCCTGACTGGCCCCAGCATAATGAATGGTCTCCAGGCCACCTGTCTGACCTGCTCCTGCCTGAAAGACCTCCCAGCCACCCAGCAAGGACAGCCTCACGGGTGCCCGCCCGACCTGCTCTGGCCTGATGGATGACTTTTCAGCCACCCACACGACCTGCTCCAGCCTGCTAGACAGTCTCCCGGCCACCCGCTTGACCTGAGTCTTGCCCTCTGTCACGTCGTTGTTGGGTCTACCCTGTCTTGTCCTGTCAGCCTGTCCTCATCCTTGTTCCCTGTTTTTGTAAGTTACTGCCACACCAGCCTTTTTGATTTATTATTATTATTATTAAAGAGTATTTATTTTTGTAAATCCTTGAGTCCTGACTCTTACCTGCATTACTGGGTCCACTCCTACCCTGCTCTGTCAGAACCCTGATGGGCACAGTTTCTTGAGGTACTAATACAGTATTTTTGCATTCTGAAATAGTTTATTTTCTGCATGAATGTCTTAATTTATCACTCATTATCACCACAATTTTCAAATGAATTAGGGGATTTATAGAATAGTCAAGCTCACAAGATGCTCATTATCATTACATAGTAGCATTTGTTAAGGATATGATTGATAAAGGGTCTTGTCCTGCAGGATATCTAACAACAAACCAGTCACGCAGTTCAGTAATCATCTGCCTAGGATGGCCAGAGTCCTGGAATGATGACAGAATGTTTATTCAGCTGGGCTCCTCTGAAAAGTCTGTGTAATTCCTCAGCAGAAGGTTTCGGAGGGGTAAAAGCGTCAGGCTTACAAAACTTATCCAGATGTGTTGAGATAAGACGGCCTGTCAAGGCCAGTCGGGGGGAGTCGAATGTCAGATAAACACAATTGTTTGAAGGTAGATATCATTAAAGTTCTGCCTGTTCCCAGTCTGTCAGTCCACTCGCTTCCAAAAATGTCCAAATTAAAATGACCACACCAATGGAACATGCCTGAAAAATGCCCGAGATCTAATCCATTCAGCCAAAAGTCTGGGTTTTCGAGACATGAAAAAAGCCATCACGTAAGGCAGGCAGCCTGACCAGATCCAGATTTGCCCCCAACGTCTTCCTTTTGATTGATAGACCAGGAACCAGCCAAATCCAAAAAGCATCAACCAGTTATCATAAATCCAATTAAATATGTGTCCTTAAAGAGGAACTAAACCCAAAATTAATTTTTTTTAACCAATAAACTCCCTGGAATGTGTGTAGAAAGTTGTACAGCACGTCTGTGTTAATGTTCATGTTTTTGTGGTACATCTAGTCCTCGGTTCCCGACCGCCTCGGTTCCCGTTTTTTCGCGTTTATGACCGCCACCCCAGTGACGTTATCACACCTCTCGTTGACTTTTTAATGCAGCATTTTATTTATTTATTTATTTATTTTTTGAGGGTATTGTGTTAGCTAACTGCTTGGAAATACAGCAAAAC
>JARVGV010000578.1:24138763-24154400 GCA_031762435.1 Hypsolebias longignatus | reverse complement strand
ATTCATCGTTATTAAATCATTATATTATCTGATTGTTGCTGTTAAACTTTATATATATATATATATATATATATATATATATCCCTCGCTACTTCTTGCTTTGTTTTTCACAGACTCGCTCTTTCATGATTTTTAAGAGTATATTGAACACAACACACGATTGTCAACTTTAATATTACTCAAATGATTAGGACAGTACGGGATACTGTACAGTAAAAAGTGGACAAATTAAAATACTTTGGACAGGTGCCGCCAGTTCGTAGTTCTTTCGATAAGCCTACACTGCATCTCCACTCATAAGAACTAAATTTCCCAGAAGGCAACACCCAGTAGCCCTGTTGCCTTCTGCTGAAATATGTGGAGGGAAAGTTTTGAACTGGTTCAAAAAAGTTTTGTTCTTTACAGTGATTTTGGCACCCAGTGGATTCAGAGAGTCACATGGGACTCACTGGGAATTGGACCAGAACCAGAGCAGAACCGGACCTCCTGACCCATCGGTGAACCTGAGAGCTGGTAGCCAGCCCATGAGGACTTCCAGGCAAAGACTCACTGCTGTAGGTCCGGCTTCTCTTTGGAGCTCACCGGGACTGTTTTTCATCCAGATATGGACTCAGTTTGGTCCAGTACTGGCCTTAATATTTACATCAATGCTGTATTAAAATAAATATAACATTGCTACTTCGCAGATTTTCACTTATTGTGGGTGGGGTGGTTTTGTGGGGGTGGGTCCAGAACATAACCCTTGCAAAGTCCAATCACAACCTTATTCTTGGTCTTTTTCTCTCTCTATTTTTTCTTATTTCTTGTATCTTATTGTCACTTTTAAAACAAAGTCTTTCCTGTAAGGCTGTCTGTGTTGATTTTTTTTTTTATGACATTCTCCCTTTGAGAATGCAGAATATTTGAGTAAATTTGACTATCTTAATGGAAATAAGACATTTGTAGCCACGAGGGCTTGCTATCATAACATCACTTTCAGAGCAGTTGCTGGAGGTGGCAGAAATGTTTCCTGACATTAAAATCAATGATGATAATTCTCTTCCCCTGAAGACAATTCTGCTTCTTTGTCAGCTTATTCTATAAAATATCAATATCTTCTACATAACTGATATATGAAGTGAAAAATGAAAAAGTCCCCCTGAAAGAATTATGGCATATTGAAGGGCAACTGCTGTGTGCGAAGAAAACACAAAAATTTTGTTGTCCGTCAATATTTCCAGCCTCAGACAAGCAAAGTACTGATGCTGCTGCAATTAGATCAATAAAACGAAAGAATGTCTGCTTGTCATCTCCTTGTGGGAAGTTATTTATCACACGAGGCAAAAGACCACAAGCTATGCTGAAACATGTGCTTCGCTGCACTCGACGAGTTAATGTTCAGCCGGTACCCAGTTTGTGTAGAGGTCAAAACCTTTACCAAAGTTTTGACTCTAGATAGAAACAAAAAGATTTATACTCTGGAATTACACCAGTCTCGAAGTAAAACTGGATTTATTCTACTCGCTTTAGTGATAAAATAAATACCAGGCAATAAATGTCACAGTAAACAAAACACGCTGGTCAGTGAGATAACATCTACACATCGGCTGCACATAATGTTTAACAGTGCTATGACAAACACAATAAAATGTACTTTTTATTTCTTCTTGCTCTAGAAGGCGATAGCAGTGATTTTGGTGTTCAATCCCTTCTATCTTGATGGAAACACATTGGAGGTCATCTTCTTCAGCATCCCTGTGGGTGTGTGAGTGTTTCATTATCAAAAACATGTTTTTTGTGGTTCTTTTATACGTGAAAAGGCACATCTGCCTTTTCTGTTTTTATTTATTTATTTATTTTAACAATTTCACCCTTTTCCCCAAATGCAATTGAGAAGATTTTGTGATAAAGCTGCACAAACTGTCTCCCATTTATTTTGCACAAACCAACAATCTAGCAGCTCTCAACACTTTTAGAACACGGTGGTAACAGTGTCTTAGCTCAGTTACTTCAGCTAATACTTAATTCTTGAACTTCATCTACTTGATAATTCTAATAGCGATAATAGTTCTACATGTAAATTTTGATTGTAACTGGCTCTTATGCCAATGAAATAATATATATACAGTACTGTGTGTATATATGTATAACCTCCTACAGCTGCTTAGTCAGCCTCCATGCAGATGAGTTATCCCTTAAGGTGAGAACAGAAAGAAGAAGAGGGAGGATAGGTTAGAAAAGCAATGACACGTAGATAATTATGTGGTTAAAATTTGCAGCAACCTCAGTCTACAAAGACTTAGTGTGCCTAAGAAAAGGGTTCATCCCTCTTATCTTTCCAATTCTGTGTAATTGCCTTGAAACCAAGCATCTACTAGGATTTTACATTTGATTAAAGCAATATTTCTACAAAAAAAAAAGCTTTAAAATTACTAAAATAAAGGCATACGCATTAGCTCTCAAAACTTTGCCAGTTCAGTTTTTGTGGCAGTTACTGCATCAAATCTTGTCATGTTTGTCTCCACAAACTTGGTTCATCTAAACATAGGAATTTTCTGATGCATGCTTAATAATCCAGGTAGAAAAATCTATCAAGGTTCAGTCAGGTCATCTGGACAGATTCTTCTTGTCGAAACTTTTTGTCTTTTATCCAAAAGACTTAAGTCTTCTTCTTGACTGCAGACATCTTTTGGATAAAAGATGAAAAGTTTCAACAGATAATAATCTGTCCAGATGACCTGACTTAACCTTCTTAAATAACGTTAGTTTGTCCATTTTTTATGGCCAAACTGTTTGTGTCCAGCAATCTTTAAATCAAATTGAAACAGAAATCATCGGTCGCACAGATCTGGTTTTTAATGGGCCAATCCATGTTCTTTCTAAACTACTCGTGTTGCTTCAGCAGGGTACTGTTCAGGTGTACCATCAGCCTATCAGAATCAGAGTAATCTTTATTATTAGTGTACTGAGATACAGCGACATTATGTACAGTCGTCCAAAAGATGGGCGGTGTGCACGTTACTGCTGCTACAGGAGCACGGCCTCTTGTCCTTTATCAGAATTTTTTTTTTTTTTTTTTTTGATAGAAACAGGTAAAAGGTCATGAGGATGGAGAGTGGCATTACCAAAAATAAAATAAATAAAAAAATCTCTTCACATCTTGTCCTATCCAGACATGATTTATGACATCAAAAATCTACCAGCAAGCACATTTATAAAACACATTATATATGCATTTGACGTCAAGACGATGAAATTTGACCAAGAAGCACTTCCAGATAGGTCAGTCCTGATAAGATGTTGGTCAGCCAGCAGTTATCATAAGCCTGCACAGAAGTACTGGGGGGTGTGATAGATAAAGCTTTTTTACTTTCTTTACTCATGTCCCAGGATAAATTTGATAGTCAGCCTGCTTTCGAGGCCAAATGGGGGAGTCATATTCAGATAAGCCACAATTGTTGATTTTCTTCAGGAGGCCAACTTTTTCTTTTCTTGTCAGCCTTCAGTCCTGCTGGTACTTTCCACATCTACATAGGCCAGATTTGTGGGCATTCCACTGATCCGTGCTATGAGCCTCATTCAAGGTCAACTCCAACATGCTGGTGAGCCCTAAAAGACGCAGGTGGCCTGCAATTCTCACAAATCGCTTCCATCTTATGGTTTAACTCATAAATGAGCTGATTTTGAGTACTCGTAGCACGAACCAAACCTTCACACAGACTTGGCAGTTTTGTCATAGCTGAAACTTCTGCCGATGTCTTCCTCAAAAGCTGATAACATAGGAACTCACCTGACTATCTCTGAAAGACTCCAGTAAGTTTATCTCAAGATTTTCTCTATTTGCTCTGATCCAAGTTTTTTACTGACCTGCTCCCCAGGCTTTGCTGATGAAAGAATATCTTAACAGCATGGTTCTGCCACCAATGTACTTCATTGTGGTGATGGAGCTCAGCATGTTGAGGGTGATAAATTAGCCTCAGATGTGGTGGTGTTCTTGACGGCCTAAAAACATGAGCTTGGTCTCATCAGACAATGCATAACACTTCCCCCCACATTTGTTGAAGAAATTTCAAACAATGCACCTTAAATATATACATACTTTGTATTTTCCATGTCAGAATGAATGAAAATGGTCAAATATCTGTCAAAATTTGGGTTATAATTATGGGATAAAAACATAAATAAGTCGCTTTGGTGTTTAAGTCGCAGGGCATGCTAATTTATGCAAAAAGTTACGACAAGTTATATGCCAGCAAATATGGTAATAATTATATATACTGTATACCTCTGCAGCAGATTATCTTATAGTCAACCTGATTCAAGGTGGATAGTAAAGCTAACCAATTTAAAAATATATATAATTTTGCACATTTTACAGGTATTGGGCTACAAATTTAATGACGTAGTTTAATGATTGATTCCATTAGAGGGATGTTTAAAGCGTTAGAATTTAAGGTGGCAGGAAATGTGCCTTTCTTGTTTATTTTGGGCTTCAAGCACCGTCTAATCAAATGACAAATATATAATGGTGTGTTTTTAGTGTGTGGTGGAGAATGTTCTGATATTTCCCATCACAGTCTGGTATGAAAACTGCTCTGAGGCTGACAAGAAGGTGTTGCAAAGAGTTATTAGATTTCTCAGAAAGAATACAAATAACCGACACAGCCTCCCTTCACTAGAGGACATTTGCACCAGTAGATGCAGAAGCAGTTCAAATAACATTACGATGGACCTCAACTATCAAGCTCATGAGCCGTTCGCCCCCGTTCCCCCAGGCAGAAACTTGTTCAGCCTCAAAGCCCAGACAACAAGGCCGAGGAACAGTTTCTTACCTGAGGCTGTGAGGCTTGTGAACTCAATCACTGAGCTGCCCTCTGGATTTTTTTTTTTTTAACTTTGAATTATTTATTTATAATTTTTATTATTATTATTGAGCAGTCTAAGAAATACATCTTATTTTCATGATACAGACATGGTGTATGCAGTTTATGTTCATCTAAAAGGTTTATTACATCATTTTTTCACTAAATCTGAGAAAGTTCCCTCTACACTTTTGTCTGAAATTACTACAGTGACATTATGTACATTTTATATCTCTATTAAAACTTAATTGATATTAAAATGTATTTAAGACAATTTCTACATTTATCATTCTCTCTTATACACTAATGTGGATTAAAAGTATTTTACTGCCCTCTGTTGTTCATTTACATAATGAACAGGACATTAATGAGAAAAAATAAAATAAAATCCATGGCGTTTACTCAAAATGAAAGTGCTGCCTTTGGTGTGCATCTTGTTTTGATTGTGTAACAAAAGCCTCCACACTTTATATATATATATATAAAAAAAATAAAAAATAAAAATAAAAAACTATTGTACTTTGTTCATTGTTATTACACCAGCTCTACATGGCTCTGGGACCAAACTGTTAAAATTTGCATTTGTCTAAAAAGTGTTGCTGCTGTCAGTCTGAACACAACCAGAATAAAACCATACCTAATAGAGTAAATAATAAAATTAAAATAAAAACTTAGACATGAAAAATGACCCAAACATAGATTTGCACTTAAAGCTTTTAGAAATGATTTAATAATTATATGCAATTCTAAAATGTGCGACCGCACGCCATAAAAATGAAGCACTTTGATGAAGCGACAAAAAAAAAAAAAAAAATGCTAGTCAAATTACAGCTCGAGATGTGTTTGAAATACCAGTCACAAAATAATAATAATAATTATAATAATAATTATAATTTATGTAATGCCACTTTAATTGGCGATATATGACTTCTCTCTCAAACTGCTGATTATTTCATGCGGCTGTATTCATTCATACGCATATACTCACTAAAGACTCATGTTCGGGCTGCTGTTTAATATGTCGTATAATTTTACATCATTAGTGTTTAGTGTGTAGATATTATATCCTTTATATTTGGTTTCTTTTTATATTTTATATGTTTGCTATACAGTATTTGGGTATAACTGGAACCTTGAGTGACCAGTTTCATTCCACCTCATGTACCACATGTGAGGCGAATGACAATAAAGAAACTAACCTAATGGATCTAATCTGAAATTCTAACAAGTATCCTCAGAGTTAATGTTAATTTGGTTTCAACTAATAATCCTTAATGACACATTACACCTGGCAGTGAGAAGCCACCTCACCTCCCACTGAACTGGGGAGCCTTAATTGGGACCAGGGGCCATTGTTAGGAATTCTTGGGTGGTTGCATTTACCTTTTCCCTAGGTGTATCAAGCGGACCTCAACCTGCCTTTCAAAATGTACCTGGGGGTGTGTGCATTTTCAGAAGACCAGACCAGACCAGATCTTGGGAGGACAGAAGCATCCTGTGATTGGGGTCTACGATAACTGACCACATTTTTGTTAGAACAGAATTAACGCTTTGTGCTTAGAAGCTTTTTTTAATCCCTTATACTAACATACTATTACTGACATAGAAAATATTTAAGAATTTTCCATATTTGTGGAACCTAAACATACTAGAGACATGGCCGCCTGAGGGGAGCAGCAGGCGTTGGACGTGAGGGGGACAGGTCTTAGTTATTTGCTGGAAGGTATATTTGCAGGCTTAATTTGCATATGCACACTATTTTTTTTTTTTTTTTTTAGATATGAAAGTAGTTGTTGCTCAGGTCAGTTCAGGTGTGATCTGCTCTGACTCATAACCTGGTTCAGAACAGATCACATGGTCTGAGCTGCTCACAATGAGTGATCGCAGGGTCAACACCTGATAAGGTGTCATTTTTGTTTGCGTGCGTTCCAACACAGAGTTGCACATTACACCATCTTCCATCATCAGAAACAGATAAGACCAATGACGTCACACATAGTCACCCCACTGATACACTGCTAGGCTGTGTCCATTCCAGATGTGGGGGTGGAGCCAAGGGCCAATATAAGCTGAGGCGTTCTGTGACATGGGGCCGCCGCTTCCGCATCCGGGTTGAGACGAGTTGGATGGACGCTTCAGCGCTGAGCTTATTACTTTTCTTCCCTTGTCGACATTAAATGGTAAATATAATTTACCCAACCTGATTTGAATGAGTTCATGTGCGTTTCCTCTCCACTTGGGAATAAAAGAACCAGACGCCGGAGGGGGAGTCGGACCGGTTTCAGGGACAGACCTGGTCTGGATGATGAACTTGAAAATTCAAGTCGCAAGACGCTGAGACTTTGTGACGTAAGAAATCTGAGACAATCCGGAGACTCCCTGGTAAATGTGTTCATCTAGTCACCAATGGTGACAACCCACTGAGATTCTACCTTAAATCTGTGCGGAGCTTTTAAAAGGGTGAGAAAAGAAAATGAGAAAAACATGTTTATATGAGAGAAACCTTTTTTTTTTTGTAGCCATTCCAAATAAATAAAACACTTCTATCACAAATATGCTTGATCAAATAGCAAAAAAGCACTTTTTTTTAAATAAACTACTCACTTTCTTTCTCTCTGTGATCACAGCAAAAGAAAAAAAAAAAACAACAACACAAATTTAAATTCTTTGGCAGTAGTTCGTCTTCTGTTTGGATGTTAGTCTGCCAAATAGTTAATTTGACTGCATCACAACTGTGCAGGATACAGTCCAAAAAGTTTATATCATGCAATATGACAGTTAGTGCTGCAAAAAGGGAGCATCTACTACTACTACACCTGTTTCTTTTTCAAATACAGTATAATATCCTTACAGGTTGGTCAATGCAATGTGGCACTGAAGTAGAAGCCCATGTTTTGTCCACCTCTCTGTAATTACTTATAAATATTTAAACATTTCTCTAACGTTCATACTGCAAGTGCACAACATGTTACCACAATGTGAACATATGGATGATTCTAAACAGATTTCATGAGGCGCATTTGGCATCATTAGATGCAGTGGGAGAACAATTCTCTACCAGACCAGGATGCAAAAGACAAGCAACAAGAATTTGGCAAAAATGCAAAACTATCTGCCATCCCCTGCCAGTACTGACACACAAAGCAGTTAGATGCCGGCAGAAACTTAGATTCCCTGCTGTGAGGGGATGGAAATACATATCTGCCTTGCACAGGCATGCACACAGCTAAAGTCTCAAATGAGAGATGAAATAGATGAGAAAATCCACGGTGAGCCTGGAGGACTGGGTAAATATTGACCAGAATGAATCAAATCTGTCACAGTTCATGAAAAGGGTTATACGCTTACAGACACACAAACACGCATTTCCTCAAAGAAATGCTCTATAAATTATATTCATATCCATAACTGTTCAACACCACATTTTAACAAAGCTAAGCATTAATATTTTATGGACAACCTGAGACTGAGCTCCTAGAAGAAGCATGAATAATGAAAGTAGGGAGTGTGTGTTTTGCTGATTTGTATCAATGCCTATATAAAAGTACAAGGAAGCTTGTATTTACCTTTTCTTGTTTATGCCTGAATTTCACACAAATGCCCACGTGATCGATATATTGCATCCTTTTTTAGCCCCTATTGGTTTAAAATATAAGGGTTGAAGCTAATAAGAATTCTAACAAAGTGCGACTTTGTTGTGCACAGATTTATTTTCTCCTCTTCCTCCAACCTGCAGTCTGGCTGATATAAAAATGCTTGAATACACTGCAAGTGGGAAAAGAGATAGTATTTTTTAATATATAGGGATATCTAATTATTTCATATCATTGTTGGATTTTCACAATCATCTGGAGAAAGTGGCCAGTTGAGCGTTAACGGTTTACATTTTTCAAAATTCTTGCATTGAAAATTTAAGACTTGCACATGCAAGGCTAAAATTAGCACCGAAGCATCATCATGTATTGATTTATAATGGAGATTATTGCAATGAGTTACATCAATCCTCTGTCAGCATTTGTCATAGTTGTTGTTTCTACCAGCAGTTCAGACAAAACAAAACAGGACTTTAAATGCAAGTGTGAAATAAATTCATCAAATGCCGCAGTTTGCATGTACAGTACATTGAACCCACACGCAGGTAGAGGCAGGAAACTCAGGTTTAAAAACTAATGATTACCGTACTTTGTTTTGTTGTGGTTGATCTTTGCATTGTGCTTGTTGTTTGCTTTTGTAAAGTGTCCTCGGGTGTCTTGAAAGGTGCTTTTTAAATAAAATTATTATTTATATATATAAAAAAAAAAATAGTGTTTCTGGTATAGCAAAAACTTACGTTTGGGGAGCAGACAGAACATGAAGCTTTGGTAGGGTAATGCCCGGACACAGGAGGAATGGAAAGACACTGACGAGACATGATGACAACACCTGGGGTGATTAGAAGTGAAGACAGGTGACAGGAGCTGAAAAGGAAAAGAAACACGAACAGAAAAATACAGAAACCCCACACAGAGGATAAATTAAAGGGAAATGTGAACTTTTTACCTCAACAATAACAGAATATGTTGAGTCTGACGTACAAAACTGAACTGATTATGTTGTCAATTTGTTCAGTGAATAAATCATTTTGTCACCATTTTACTCCTATACAAGACAAGTGGTAGGTCTTGTAGTTCATGTCAAATGAAAAGTTAAATAGAAAAAAAACCTTTTTTTTTTGTCTCGTGATCAAAGAAGAGATTCAGCATCTATTTGACAGAAAACACTCCCCACGTTTCTGATCCAGGTGGTTTTCTGAATGAGAAAACAAATGCATTCCCGCTGTTTGACCAAATAGTGCACCAGTTTATAGATGTCTTAGTAAATAAGAAATCATATAAAACTGATTTGAGTCAATACATCTTTCTACAAAACTTTCATAATACTTCAAGCTTGGCTCGAAGCTGAAAAAAAAAAAAAAAAAAAAAACTTTTTCCACATTTTTACTGTAGAGTGTAGAAGTTCTTTGGGTAAAGTCAGATTCAAAACTGTACCAACATCTCAACCAACATGGAGATTCACATAATTAAAGCCAGCTTATCCTATAGTACAAGTGTTTCAAAGCACTGTAGAGAATTTCACTGACATCATTTTTTGATCATATAAAACTTCACAATAACTTATTTGAGGTGAAACCTATGGAACCATCAACTTAATAAATATTTTATTAATTAATTAATTTAAAAAAATTAACAAAGAACATTTTTTACTTGAGTTTTGAGGGGTTGCAATTATAGCAGTAAAATAATTTTCACTCATCGTTATTGAAAACATCTTATTTCCAGTCCATAACCACAGTAAATATTTTATTAAAATTAATTTTACAGCAGTAAAGTACATAACAAATGCAGAGTTTATTTAAAAATGTATAATTGTGCAGTCTTGTAGCCCGGGGGAACCAAGAGGCCAGCTGAATCTGGGTGGATGGATCAGACGGCATCTGCGGCCATTTTCTTCAGATCTGCTGTGGGACGGACCTTCCTGCCTACAGCCATCAGTATCTATAACTTATCTTAATGAAATGAGGATAATCAGTTACAACATCATTTAATTTATTTTTTGGATTAATAAAGTATTTTTGAATTTAAATTAATTTAATTGAATCAGTAATTTATATGAAAGTTCTTGCTCTGTCAGCCAAACCAAAATGAGCGCTCAAAGTAGTTGTTTGGCACTGACTGATAATATTCTATAATCTGCACCTGTGTGAAGCCACTGGCAGGTACATAGTCAACTTTTGTCCAACATTTGCAGCAAAATAATAGCCAAAAAGAAAAAGAAAAAAAAAAAAGAATTACAATCAGGTTGTGGAGTTTCTTTCAACAGGGAAATATGCCACAGAAAACATTTGATTAAACACAGTCTTAATGTTTTTAAAGGATTCAGAAAAGTGTGCCTTTAAATGCAACCCTTCCGTTCATTAGGTAGTTTGTTTACTTTCTTCTTCGTTTTCTCTTTTCTCTCGTACTTTGTAGTGCTCCTCTGGAAGATTCCTTAGCTTCTCAGCAGCCTAAGAGAAGAATACAATAGTGACCTTTAACGCAATCATCGCCAGAGACTGAGTCAGCCATACTGCTAGTTCTGCTTTAGGAAAAATTTCCTACAAAAACACTGATGAACTTTGTTCAGAGCCAAATAATATGACTTTTGAACAGTGGAGTCCAACAATTAGAGATACATTCCATTAGTAAAAGGTCAACCACTTTTTTTTTCAATTGCCATTTTATCAGATTTACTAGTGAATCTTCACTTGATCGCATCTCGTGAAAAGCACTGAAATAAAGCATTAATGTACAAAATGTGCGAGTCTCTCACTGTCATCTCATCAGGAAGGGTAGAGCAGAAAACATTTGTGAAAAGAAGCTTCTAAAAACGTGTTCTTTTTGTGTGTATTACAGGAAATACATTTGAAATCTGTTACCTGTTCTGGGGTGAGATCTCTTTGCTCCTGGGCGAGCATCTCATACCCCACCATAAACTTCTTAACTGTGGCTGAACGCAGCAAGGGAGGATAGTAATGAGCATGGAGCTGCCAGTGGGAGTTGTCTTCTTTTAAATAAGTACCAGTAGGAGCCCCTAAAGAAAGACAATGAAGAAAGAAGCATGATTTTTGCGCTGGAGACAGAAAACTAGCCTCAAGTCAGTTACAGTCTTTGTTCACACTAATTGCGAGTTTCCAAAGCTTGTTAAAATAGACTGAAGTTGTCCAAAAACAGTTTTATACTTCTTAAGACTTTATCGTTATATCTCAATCACATGTATTTGATGAAATCCCAATGAAAGCTTCACAAGTTCTGAACCACCTAGAGGGGGGGATCTGTCTAAAAAAATAAAAAAAAGTTTTGTTTATCACAGAAATCCCCCGTCTTGTGAGATAGTTTGTCAAATGTTTCAGTAAGTCAGCGTGTAAATCAAGGGTTTGGTAAAAGCCAAAGTGCACACCATAAGTGTGCAGATGAGTTTATGCACCATTAATGTATTCATCTTCTGCATACACCCAATGAGCCACAAAGAATGAAATGTCACTACTTAATGCTGAAAACAAAACAAACATGATCATTTTCCAAATTTCTTTAAAACACCGAAGACCGGTAAACACACAAACAAACAAATTATTTGCCAGTTCTATGAATCATTTACATAAAGTGCATCAGGCACAATCTGATCTATCACTACCTGGAACATTAATATGATATAAAAAGGTCTGCTTAGCCAGGTTTAGAGGGAATAAGCAACACATATTTGCCTTTCTTTTCTTCAAAGTGACTTGTATGATGATGCAAAGCTGTAGGCCCAAGCAATTTAATGTAAATTAGAGTAGTAGACCAGTTGTGTACAATCCTGGTACTTGAGGGCTACTCTCCTGCATGGTTTGGTTCCTTCTCTGCTTGGACACACCAGATTTGAATAAATGAATATTTACCAGACTTTTGCAGAATGTGACAACCTGCTGAAGAACAGAGAAACAACAAAAATGTGCAGAACAGTGACCATCCAGGACAAGGATTGAACTCAGTCTCGACCTGTGTGCCTTTCAGCCTTTCTAGAAACCACCTCAAGAACATTCTGTGGCCTCATCAGAACCATGGCGCTGATAGACACTGTACCATCTTATCAGAACTTCGGAACTTTCTGTTTACGGATAACTCACTGTCTTTGTCAACCTCTATGCATAAATGTATTATGATGTAATTGCATGTTGCAGCTTTATATATTTTTTCATCTTTCACACTGTTTCCCAGCCAGGAAATGATGTGAGACTTTTTTTTTTTTTTTGTGCTTCCACCATCCTGTTCTCTTTTTCTCACCTGTATGTTGTATGTTATCAGGTCTCTCTTGTAAATGAGTTTGAGGCTCAATTGGAACAAATATGTATAAATAAAAGGTATAATAATAATAATAATAATAATAATAATAATAATGATAATAATAATAATAATAATAATAATAATTAGAGCTATATTTTGACAGCTGCATTCCTGACAGGAAACACCAGAGGCAAATCTCCAGGTCTAAAATTCATAAATGATAAATAATAATTAAAATAATGGTACAAATCTGCCAGTTTGAAATCAAGTGCATTCCAGTAGACTAAATCATAAATGTGAGAGTAACAGCCAATGTGGGTACAAAGTGCGCTGAGCAACAAAATAACGTGCACAGCCTCAACTGCAGTTTTGTAGCCTGGAAAATGGCCATTCAGATCATGGCAGCACAGCTCACTTAGTGAAAAAGACAAGAGTTCAGTGAAATAACAGAAAAGTTGCCTATTTTCTCATCATTTTCCCACAATTTGAGTTTGTCCAGACTGCTTTGAGTTTAACTCCATCGCAGAACTCTCATCTTGAGCAAACATGAGGGCGACAGTGGAAAGAAAAAAGCTCTCATGAGGAAGAAACCATTAGTAGAACCAGGCTCAGGACAAGCGGCCATCTGCTTTGACCGGCTGGGTTTGAGAGAAACAGGAAGGAGGAATAGATACACAATGGCAGGTCGAGAATCACACGTTAAGATAGAACTTTTAGGAAATGAGGTCAATTTGTCCTCCAGTAGTCTAAGTCTGTGGCAGCATAACAAGCCAACCTTAAATATAGGATTTATCAAAAAGGAAAGTCTTAAAACTGGACAAAGTGTCAGCCTCACGGACAGAAACTGGAAGTTGGATCCACAAGAGCCTGATAACTGGATCAGAGAGGATTTCTATTTGAAGCGAAAATGTGAAGGAATCAGGGTTTTGAACTGGCCCAGGTTGATTAAACATTTCAACCAAAAGTGATTGGTACAAACAAACATTTATTTTTTAAATGTTATAGTATTTTATTGTTTTTTTTTTATTTCTAAGGATACGTGTAAAAGTAATAATCTTGGCTGCTGGTGACAGAATTGTTTGCATGCAAAGCTTTTCTTGCGGACAAAACTCCACCAGGACGACTCACTCACTGATATATGTTCAGGCCTTGGCAGCAGAAAACAAACTGACAAGGTTGTTATCTTAGGTTTTTTTTTTTTTCATTAATGTCATTTGAGATATCAAAGTAAATGCACTGACGCATATACAAAAGTTATTTTATTTATTGGTAAAATGATAATACAGTAATAATAATCGTGTTTCCTTCAAACTCCACATCAGTCAGCAGCTTGTTTTCAACAAGGTAAAGTACAGTAAAAAAAAAAAAAAAGTGTGTAAAATAGACACCATCTTGTGTGTGACATTCAACAACAACAACAACAACAACAACAACAATAAAATTAAAGATGAATCACAATCCCATTAAAAAGGAGTGTAAATGTGCCAACTATATGAGATATGAAGTTGGTGTACATCACAGTACAGTTTTATATTTGTCACTTCACTTTCATTTTAATTACCCATCTATATTGTTCATGTTTTTTTTTTCTTCCATTTGCACAAATGCATTAAGTGTCTAAGCCATCTAATAAAAATTATGACGGCATAAATTGCCACTAATTTGCAACATTCAAACGCCTTTTGTGTTACCTACCTTTATTTAAAGAAAGCTAACGAGGTGATCAGAGAATCACTGGTTTATATATCTTAACACACACACACACACACAGTAAAAATAAGGTCCCTGGAGACATTAAGAAAAGCCTTTTCTTTTGAGCCAATTTCCTGACAATGGGGGCTAATCAGACACAGATAAAGATGGCAGGAGGGCAACATTAAGACAACTAATTGAGGAGACAAGAAAGAGGAGGAACAAAGAAAAGCCCACAGCATCCAGATAAAGAATGAATGCTCCTATTAGAAGACAATTATACAGTTTTAAATCGTCTTTGGTTGTGTTTGTATCCCTGCTTGAGTGTTAGTTTTACTACATATCACAGCATTAATTAAATAACACTGAAAGACCCATTATAATACAGTAAATATTCCAAAAATATATACAATACTTGAGTATTTTGTAAGACACTTTAATTTATGAGCAGCATATGTTCTTTTTCAGATATGTCTAATGGGCTCTGTGTCTCATCACCTACAAACATTGTGTGTGATACGATAAGTATTATTGTACTTCTGGAGGAGTAAACAACTATTCTATGTGATTTCCCAGGTGACTTGAAGAGCATCAAACCATGTCTACTTCAGCACACAGCCAATAATAAATCTAAACAATAGCTGCTGTCAAATGAGCTAAAATAATGCTGTAGCATGTAAAATAGAGATGTATTAGTTGGTTATTGTGCAATAAATCTTCAAATTATGCAAAAAGATAGTGTTTAAACTTCTACAATACCTTTTTTATAATGGCTGTACTCCTTATTAAAAATTACATGAAATACACACTTTAATTTTAGAGTAAAATTATGTCACTCATTCTTGTAAACAATTAAAACTAGTTGCATTAGTTGCCATATCTATTTTTTTAAAGCTAAAGAAATATTACATTTCAAAGTAACTCAAATTATTTGTAGAACTTGTTAATTCCATTATTTTATTTTTTTCCAATAGTGGAAGCTACGTCTGCTAAAGGTGTTCAAAGTTAGCAAAAGCGCTAATCTGTTAAAAGTAAAGTTAGTTCTGCTATTAGTGGATCAGCGGAACTGTGTTCCCGCATGCCCTCTGTGTTTCTTGCCACACTTCATTTAGTATAGAATATACTTTTTAAATTATTTTATTTTATTTATTTATTTATACAAACTATCTTTCACGTTGGCTTCCTTGCTATGGAAGCAGAAAAGTCTCATAATTAAAATTAAAATGGATTAATAGAAATGCTTTTTAGTTTCAAAATGAAGCT
>JARVGV010000578.1:24102605-24115785 GCA_031762435.1 Hypsolebias longignatus | reverse complement strand
TAATCTGGCCTCCAGTTCTAATGTTAAAAATCTTGGTGTTATTTTTGATCAGGACATGTCTTTTATCCCCCACATTACAAATGTTACTAGAACCGCCTTCTTCCACCTGCGTAACATGGCTAAAATTAGAACCATCTAAAAATGATGCAGAAAACTGGTTCGTATTTGTCACGTCTAGACTGGACTGTTGCAGTGGTGTGTTATCTGGGTGTCCAAATACTTCTTTAAAAAGTATTAAGTTAATTCAAAATGCTGCTGCCAGAGTCTCAATGGGAGTTAGCCGGAACTACCATATTTCTCATATATTTGAATTCAAAATCTTACTTCTAACCTACAAAGCCATCAACAACCTAGCTCCATCTTATATTCCAGATCTTGAGTACACAATTTCGTTCCTCATGTACCACATGTGACGCAAATGACAATAAAGAACCTTGAACCTTGACTTGGTGCAATATAAATAAACTGAATTGAATTGAATGTGCGCCTGGACTACTTGCTGTTTGTCTGCATCACTTTTCTGTCCTCCCCAGCATCAATAAGCTGGGCAGATCTCCACCCACACTTAGCCTGGTTCTGCTGGAGGTTTCTCCCTGTTCAAAGGTAGTTGCCCTTTCCACTGTCACTGACACGCTGCTCAGAATGGAAGATTGTGCTGAAGGGAACAGTCAACAGAATTTTCTGGCTTCCTTAGACGACCTTTCTACCAATTTGCATTTCATAATGCAGCATATGTGATTGTATTGTACTATAATTGGACTGGATTGGCTGTAACTGAATTTGAATCTGACTTGAATGGACTTATTAGCTTTGCTGGATAGTTCCTTGAGATGACTAAATGTTTTGACGAGGTCTCCTCACTTCTTGTATGCTATAGACCTTCATTCTGCGTCTATGTTTTAATGGGGTAACATTGTTTAAATGTTTAAATCTACATTTACTACAAGAAATTACAATAAAAGATCACATTTACTCACAAATTGTAATGTTAAAAAAACACTGTATGCAATAAAAAAACTGAATTATGGCTTATGTTTATGATGTACCTGTCAGTTCAGTACACTAATCCTTGAGGACAAAGAAAAACATTATGTTGTCTAAATAATGTTTCTAACTGTGATAATGGCTCTAAAACAAATTACAAGCTTAAATCAGCTTTACTGATTGCTATCCGAAACAAACGCAATGTTCAAGCATTGCTCTCATCAGTCGCCAACTGCTACTCCTTGTCAGACTCCGTTCGCCTTAAATGAGATGCTGGTGCATTTTTTGTGATTTGTTTTTTGGCATATTTCACGTCCCACAGTTTTCAAACTATTTCAACAAATCATACACAAAAACATTCAGCTCGTTCAGGATGATCCTGCTATGATTTTTGGTATTGGTGCAACTTTAGCTTTTGAAATATTTAGCCTTTTCTGCCATTTTTTTTCTGCTCCTTACACATTTTGTTCTGGTTCAGCTTCTTTCAGCTTCCTTTAAACATTTTTTCAGCTACTTTCAGCTAATTTCAGCAGTTTTTTTTTTTTTTTTCAAATGTTTTGTGCTCCTTTCAGATTCTTTCTGCTAATTACAACCTTTTTTTCTGCTTCTTCTAACTTCTTTCTGCTAATTTCAGCTTGTTGTGGTCTGTTCAGCTTATTTCTTCAAGTTTCAGCTTCTTCTGCTATTTCAGCTACTATTTAGTGGTTTTTATGCTAATTTTTAGCTTTATCAGCTAATTCTGCATTTTTGCACTCAGTTCTATTT
Source organism: Hypsolebias longignatus (assembly GCA_031762435.1). NCBI lineage: Eukaryota > Metazoa > Chordata > Actinopteri > Cyprinodontiformes > Rivulidae > Hypsolebias > Hypsolebias longignatus. The sequence goes on along the minus strand of JARVGV010000578.1, from coordinate 24,114,036 downwards.
TTTTCATCCTAATTAAGCTGCAGACTTCCTTCTGGTAGTTTAAACATCTTTCTGCCTTTTCATATACTGTACTCTTCAGCTGCTTTATTTATTTATTTATTTTTTTTTGCTAATTTCCACACTTTTCTTTCTGCCTTCTTGTGCTAATTTAATCTTGTTCTGCCTTTTCAGCTAGCTTTTTAGCATTTTTTTTAGCTAATTTCAACTTTTTTTTCTGATAAATTCAAGTTTTTCATGTTTTTTCCCCTTCTACCTTCAGCCTAATTAACTTATTTATAGCAACTTAAGCTTAATATGATCAGTCAGCGTTTTTTCAGCTAGTTTCAGCTTTATCTGATTTTTCAGCTACGATTTAGCTGTTTTTATGCTAATTTTAGCTTTAACAGCCAATTCCACCTTTTTGGAGCAGATTCAGGCTCTTTCCCCTTCCTTCTGGTAGTTTAAGTTTCATTCTGCCTTTTTAGTTAATTTTCAGCTATTTTTGCTAATTTAAACTGGTTATTTTGGTTAATTTCCTGTTTTGTGCTATTTTATTCTAATTCAAACCCAATTCAACAAATATGTTCTTTCGATTTATTCTGCTAATGTAGGCTTATTCTTCCATTTCAACTTCAATTCAGCTTGTTTACTCTAATTTCAGCAGTTTTTTTTTCAGCAAGTTCTTCAGCAACAAGTATTTACAATGCATTTTCTGCAGGAAATGCAATTTATCTAGTTATTTATTTAGTTACTTATTTTCCAATTGTGAAAGGGAGCACCCCCTGGAGAAAGTTAAGCCAAATGCTTTTAAAAAAATATGAGCTACAGCTATTGTATTAAACATGTCTCTGTTACTCGCAGACAGCACCAGTTTGACTTTAAGTCTAGTTATGGAGCATTCTTTAAACCTCATATTGTATTTCTACTGCTTTTCAGAAACCTTTTTATGGGCAACAATGAACATAACGACAGACATTTGTATTACCCGGGTTTGCGCTTTATGGCATTTTAATGGCTATTAAAGTAGACAGGCAGCACAAAACCAGCTCCAAGGTTTAACTAAAGACTCATGGCTATAAGATAAATCAGAGCACAAGGTAATAGTTTTTGAATAGAATGTACTTGGATTTGTTAAAATTAGAATGCACTCTTATGTGTTCATGCATATGCAAAGAGGCAAGAAGCAGAAAAGAAGTATGCAAAGTGGTATAGAGTCACATTCTCATGAGTGAAGACTTCCTCAGAATATTGATGTGTTTTGTCTACAGTAACTTTGTTTCTCATATTCTTCATTCCAGCATTTTTATACATTTTTCCCAATATTTGCCTTAATTTTGAGGTCTTTTGTGATACAATGTCGCTGAAAACAATCCAATTGAATAGTCTGCTGTTTTGCACTTGTATCATCCCATCACATCATGAGTTGTGTAGTAATCAGAGGCATTCTCTGGTCCTATAAGCAGAACTGCTTCACACTCAATGGCAAATTGTTTTCTGATTAAGCAATCCTCATCTTTTTTTTTTTTTTTTTACCCAGAAGCCAATAGATTTAATGTCTTCCTACAGGGAACAATAAGTGTATGAGTGAAATTCTAAATGAAATGTCTTGATCATCAGAAGCTTGCTTTGAGCTCTTGTGTTGGTGGCGGGGGCAGCTGGAGTCCTGCTAGTTTTAGCCTGCAGGATGCAGTGCACCATAGCTGTGTTGTCCTGGGTCTAAAATAATGAATAAGACTTAATATGTATACAAAGCAAATTCGATTATGAAATATGTGTAGGAAGCTGGCTATTCTTAATGATTCCTGGCACATTATTCCCTGCCTTTAGATGCTGCCCACAATTACTGTCATAGATATATACATATAAAAAAGAGAGAACAGATTAATGTGTTCTTGCTAAAGGCGGCTTTATTCAGCATGAAACTGAAAAGACCAAGACAAAGACATGGTTTTTGTGTATATTAAATGTGATAGCCTTGTTCTTCTAAAAGTCTCCAGGCATGCACAAAACAATGCATGAGCACAAGCACAATGCGTCAGGACTATACTTGTAGCTACGAATTTATTTGCACTCATGTCTTTGTATGCACTAATCTACCATCGACCTATCAGCAGCAATCATTATTGCCTGCTGCCAAAAGACAAAGGCAGATGATGATTTTTTTTTTTTTTTTGGGCTCGTGTCTCTGTGTCTTTTACAAAAACATTTCATGAACAACTGAACAAAATTTTAATAAAACTTGCTTAAGTTTGCAGTGGATGTGTACCTAGAAGTCACATAACATTACATTTAAGGTTCGACCAAACTGGTTGCAACTCGGTCATTTGTCAATGTTAAGATGATCTTAGTCTGAATTTAACGATGCAAACGAATTATTGCAATAACCCACAACAGAGAAATAATACATATGAAGATGCATTAAAACAATGGAATACCTGTACTGTATTGTAAAAATGTTGTATTTTTTTGTCAATAAATTCAAAAATTGAAACTCATTATATACATTACACATAAAGTGAAATATTTTTAAGACTTTATTTCTTGTCATTTTAATAGTTACTACAAATAATAATAATAAAAAAATAAAAATGTTGTGTCTGAAAATTAGAAAATTTTGAAGAGTTTCATTATTGTAAACTCCTGGTCCTGATCAGCTGAGTAACTTATTATAGACGAGCTACAAATGTCTCATTCCTCAAGTCGAGCCACTCCTGAACCAGAGACGGCGTCAGAAGCGTCTTACCTGCTGAGGACATAAAGAACTGGACTGTTGCTCAGTGGTCCATTGTCCTGAAAGTGCATTTTGCATGTCATTTGAAAATCAAGGTCCCAGAGTCTGGAAGAGTGGAGAGGTCCAGAATCCATGTTGGTTGAAGTCCAAAGTGAAGTTTTCACAGTCAGTGATGGTTTGAATTAATGAATGAATGAATAAATAAATGAATGAAGCTTTATTTGTCATTGTCTCAAGTACAACAAAATTCAGAGCCTCTCCCAAGGTGCCTGTACAGGAGTATGTTTGGTGTACACCAAATGCACATTGAATGTCCTCTGCTGGTCCGCTGAGTTTTCTGAAGTCCACAGTCAACGCAGCATCTACCAAAAACTGGATATGTGATATTCTTATTTTCTGAGACATTTATTTTTGTGTTTGTCCTTCTCTGTAAGCCATAAGCATCAAAATTGCAAGATGTAAATACTGTGTATAAAATATTTCACTCTGTGCAATGAATGAGTTTAATTTTCTGAAATGATTGACCAAAACAATTGGACATGTTCACAATATTCTAATTACTTTAGGTGTTATAACAAGACGGAAGCTCGGAAAAGTTATTATGTTTGACAGATATCCCACCACCATCAGTTTGTTCACTTTGATGTTGCTCCTGAATAGAGAACAGCAGTTAAATGCAGCTCTTCACAGAAAACTGTGCATCATGATGGCTACTGAAGTTTAAAAAAAAAAAGGAAATTACTATTCCAGAGGCATATGTTTTCCTTCCTCCTCTCTGATCCTGTGAGACCAAAGTTATCAGAAGCCTTGCCGCCTCCAGAACACGATTAACATTTTTTGTTCGTTATTCTTCAAAGTTTTAGATCAGTGCTTCCAAGGTTTTGGCCTGGAGGGGTTGCACTGCTGTACAAATACATGTAAAGCACTCTTTTCTTGGACGTTCACGGTGCAAAGAGAAATATTAAAGAAACAATTAAAAGGGGAGGTTAAAAAAAAAAACAACAGAAAATTAACTTTTTCTAAGCTCCATCAAAAGGCTATCCTAAAACAAACACCTTTTCTATCACGATAAGACGCGTTCTAACAAGACCTTGACATCACCTGAGATGTAAAGACTTTGATTCACCAGAAAAAGGCTCAGTTTGGAGTTATTATACTGCAGCTTCAGTGTTCTTTAGGTCATATACTGCCATCTGTTGGCTACTTATACAATATAAAAAGTGAAGAGCACACCCTTGTTTATTAGGCTGTTGGTTTTACCCTTTTTGTTTTGAACCAAATACTGTATATATTTAATTTACTGGAATTATAAGTCTAATTTTAATCAGTGCAAATTTATATATAATCTTCCCTCATAAAGCAGACTGTTCTTAAATAAACTCAAAATGATACTTTGTTTTTTCTATTAGCTGTATTTCTGGTTGTTACCAGCCTAATTCCCTCTTCTGACTGTTCCGTCAATATTGCTCTTTAAAATTCAGCATTTTACTTTCTTTCTGTAGTTTTTTTTTTATTTTTTATTTTTTTTATATCACACTGATGTGACAGTTTAACTGGAAATCTCTTTCCCGCACTCTCTCCGAGTTGTTAGTCTTGCCAAAAATCCCCTTACCGAAGAAGAAAACATGAAGACGAGAAAACATCCGAGCTGCAATATTGGTGTGACTGTGAATAATAATGTTGTTACACGTGATGTGACAAAAGCCCACAGTTGCATCTGATATGTGGATGAAGAGTCAATTAACAGCTTGAATGCTGAAACTTTCCTGGCTCAGCTGCACATGTGCTTTCAACACGTTTCAAAATCTTTGTCAGAACGTGAAAGGAAAGCGTCTCAGATGTGCAAATTGAGTCTGTTTGAAAGATAGTATCATGGAAGCGTGGAATAAAAGTCTATTTTTCCCTTGTTATTTTAAGTTGCAGTTTGAAAGCGTATGCTTACAATTTCATATCAGTGTCAGTGGGTAGAGATTTATTTTACCTATGAAGAATAAATCAATCAAAAACGTGCAGAGAACTGTAGCAAAGCTGAAGTGATAGTGTTAACTTGTCATCAAGATATATTGTGAGATTTTGCAAAAGGTTATTGCAATAGATTTGACTGATTTTCAGCTGCTACCACACTAAATTTTAGCTCAGTGTCTGAAAAACTGACTGTATTAAAGTTATTTTTGTGTCTGTTAAGAATGATTACCTGAGTCGGCCGTCTTAAACTGGGTCGACTTCAGATGAAAATGAGTTTTAGATGTACAGTCAACAAGTATGTTTTGAGATTTTTATGAAAATAAATTCAGTCAATCAGATATTTTGCTAACAGACAAGGTTGACTCCAAAAGTTACTACCAATGGTTTAAAAAATATGTTGTGCAATGTGTCAATATCAGAGTATGTGTTGTAAGTTAAAAAATAGCTACTTTCATTCATTCTGACTGATAAAAAAGCAGTACCACATTCAGCCACTTGATGGCAGTAGAGTAGTAGTAGCAGTATGGCATGCCATTGTATCATGTAATAGGTAAACGTGGCTATAATGACAAATTTAAAAAAGTTCAAGACTAAAAACAACTGGACTTTATTTGTTATACTTTATTGTGTTTTTTTCTTGAACTTTTTTTGAATTTACTATGTCCTGGATGACTGAGAATCTTAACCAGCTTTTAATGATATAATCGGTTTGCCACAGTTTCCCACCTTGGTTCTGCTCACTGCTTGGACCGACCGTCGATCCAGCTGCACCTCCCCGGCAAAATGCAGCTAATTTAACCATTAAAATGCATTTATCAAGCGAATGTTACACCGAGACACACCTTTCCTAAAAGTTCAAGCAAACAAATAATTGTTAGGTGTTTAGCTTGTTAAATTTGTACAGTGACTCGTCGTGTGCATGCGTTTACTTCCGCGTATCAGCTTTTGAAATGCAGCTGATTTGCCCGTCAAAGTGCATTTATTAAGCAAACGTTAGACTGAGACACACCTTTACTATGATTTCGAGCAAATAAATAATTGTTTTTAAGTGTTAATCTTGTTAAATTCTTGTTAAAGTCCTCCCGTACACGCTCCCGTGGCTGCCATTTGGCAACCCATTGATTTTTGGCACAACGCCGCCCCACATTTCCAAGTTGTCAGCGCTGACACATAATAGACGCGACGTATACAGCGAAGCGACATATTTATGGATTTTTTTTCACTTTATTAGACAAATATGGACTGATGCGACTTATAGGGTGGAGTGACGTGTATGGTGGAAAATGCGGTAGCTGTGGCGGCCATCTTGAATGGGGCAGATTTGAAAACCTAATGAGCTATAATAAGATACACAATGATTTTCTTTCTGTAATTAAAAAAAAAAAAAAAATCTAGCAAACAGTATTTAATAAGACAGTAGCTCGATCTAGATTATATAGCAGTTATGTGGTGGCGGTGTAGCCAAACTCAAATTAATGCCTTGTGCAGGAATGTATAATTTGTGTGTTTCTTACCTGACAATGAGGATGTGGATTTGAACAGCCCATCACTGCCCCCTTATTCTCAAAGATCTACAAAAACAATGAGGATAAGTTATTCCAGGATGTAAGGTTTTATTTTTCAATTTTCCTTTTTATTTGTCATTTTCCAGGTGCACACATATATGGTGTTGATAAAAGCATAACGTTAAGGTTCTGGCAAACAAAAAAAAATAAAATAATAATAATAATCCAAATTATCTGGAGTAATGCAGCATTTTGAGTAGTTTTCAATTATTCAAAAAGCTTTACTTTTCTAGACTAATGTGCATTTAATACAACTGTGTTTAAATAAGTACCAAACTTTAAATCAGCATATTATTATGGGAAGACTATAATAAAGTTCTACATCTTATAATCCCTGTAAGCACATTTTTCTTTCTGCTGCAGGTGGTTAAAAATATGAGCTTGCCTAGAAGCATCAAGGATTTACACAGTCCAATCCAAAACACATTAAAATAGAATAAATAAATAAATGGACAGGGATAAAAACTAATCAGCGAGTGACTCAGGGAAAAAAAAACTGAACATTCTATTAGTTATATTTTCACAGATATTAAGCTAAACCAAACTGAGATAAGCAGTGGAAAAAATACAGTATTACGAATGAGGAAGTGTGTGTTCTCTACCTGAACCCATGGGTATGTAGCGCCAAGTTTCTCTACAAGCTCCGCCCACTTATCAATAACTTTGACGACCTCTTGCCTTTTCATTAGAGGGAGGGTGATGTCAGACCAGGGATGGAAACACATAACTTTACTGAAAAATAAATAAATAAATAAAATAAAGTAAAAGTGCAACAATGAAAAGAGAGAGTTAGATATACTGTATTATATATTAAATATCCACAAGGATGAATAATATAAAACAGAGACAATATACAGCACAGAGTGAATGACTTTTTGCAGTGTGCAAAAGTAGAGCCATCCCTCTTTTATACATATTTTTCTTCACAAGAGTCAAACGTCCTTGTACTTTTTAAAGTGGTCTGGTTATTATTATTGTATTACCGTATTTTCAGACTATAAGGCACACTTAAAATCTTTTAATTTTCTCTAAAATCGACAGTGAACATTATGTGTTAATTCTGGTTGTGCTTACTGACCTCAAACGATTTTATGTGGTACAACTGACCAATGTTGAGTTATTATGAATGACTTGAATAAATTTTGACTTATCTGATGGTTTTATTTCTCTTAATGCGCCTTATAATCCAAAAAATACGGTATACGATTTACACATAATAATGTGCTATTTTAAATATCCCCTGTGTTTCTTTAAAAAGCAATCCTGAAACTAAATGTGAATAAGATTTTTTTTTTTTTTTTTAAGATCAATAACATATTTTGCCACTGTTTTCACTTTTTATGTTTTTAACTTTGTTGTGTTACTCTTTTTAGGTGCTTGTCTGAAAGCTCAGTTAAATCTTAGACACCGTCTATACCCGTTTTTGTTCGGTTTAGTTTCCTATGAGTTTAATATTTAACAAGATTCTGCAGTGGTTATTATGGTCATGATTAATATTTATTAACCTGCTGCTGACATCATTATTCTTTTTGGCTTGGTTGAGCTGATCCCTGGTTTAAAATTAAATCTCAATGCTGGACTTACCAGGGACCACCTGTCAAATACAGACGCATATCTCAAAACACGAAATGAACTCTTGCATCTTAAATGTAAGAAAATGCAAGTGTGACCATCTGAAATCATGTAATTATTGCATTTTAACCACATAATCAAAATGCATGAATTAAATGCAAGCCTTAATGTCTCCTCGTCGAATGTATTAAATCTCTATTGACAATTGGATTCTTCAGGGATGGAGACAGCTAGCGCACGATTAATAATTGAACCTGATGTTGGTGTTTATGCTCTGAGCAAAAAAATGGCTGTACATATGAATTGCTCATGAGAAGACTTTAACAATAGCTGGGAGCTCTCGACGTGTTTGTTTTAAATTTCGAGTCAAACCCTACAAGCAAAAGAACCAAACTACTGTCATACTCTAAGACTTTTTTTTTTTTTTTAGCTTGAACTTTTTACAAGTCTTTGTTGCACCAACTAAAAGCGATGAAGATGATCTGAACAGTTGGCGTCGTCGTGTCCGAAGGTCCGGTCCTGGGGTTGTAACAGCACTGACGAAGATGCACGCAGCAGAAATACAGAAAACTGCACGGAGATTCCAAAACACTCCGTCTCTTCTTGGGACGTCCATGCATTATTATACAAAGTAAGTTAACGCATCATCAGTTTTTGCACACGTTTCTAAAGATAGAAGAGACCAATGACATGAGAAAAAGCTGAGATTTGTTTTTTTTTTTTTACACTTTTTTATTATTATTATTATTATTATTTCGGCTGCTCTCTTCCTCAGGGATCACCATGACAACTAACTCTCACAAAGACCGCTATTTTTTTTATTTTTTCCCGCCAGATGCCCTATGATGCATCGACAGACCACTGAGCTACCACAGCCCTCTGTGTGGAGCAGAGGCACCCATGGGAGTAGATGGTGGTGGTTAAAGGCCTTGCTCAAGGGCCCAGAGTAGAGCACATGAGAGTGGAGGTACTGTAGTTGTGGGGTGCTTCACCACACATTCTGATATTGTCATTCTGGGGAGTTGAACTGCTGACCTTCTGATCACAAGCCCACCATCTCTAACCTGTGCACCACCTTTTGTAAAAAATAAAAATGTAATTATGGGAAAAAAAAATAGGACCTGAAAAGTGAATTTGCAGCAGCACGGTGACGCGACTGGTAGAGCTGCTGCTCCTCAACGAGCAGCCGATTGGTAACTAAATTGTTCCTAGGTGTGAGTGAGGGAGGTTCAACCGGTTCAACTTCTTCTGATTAGGGGTTGTCTAATCAAGCTCTATTTAAACAAATCCCATAATTAATTAATGCAATAAAATATGACCTTTTTAAAGGAATTATATGAACAAGAAAGTAAAAATCTATGGCCAAATATTTTGTGCCAATTGGGAGAATACAGTCACTGTAGGGGGGTGATATATATAAATAAATAAATTTAAAAAAAAACAGTAACTGTCTTATCTTTCCCCACAATCTATTTCTCTTTTGGCTCCCATGACCCAGATCCTCAAAAATCCTGTTTCCTGTTCCGTTTTCTCCGCTAATTGGCTCCGGAGCTGTTGCTGCAGGGCAACAAACAAGCTGTAGCGTCGTTTCGCAGTTCCTTCTCTTAAACATGTGCACAAAGTGCAGGGATAGAAAGGGCCGCGAACGCACATCATCAACAGCGAGAGCGCAATGTCCGTCTACACAGCGATACAGACGCTGAAGGAAAAACACACAATCTAATGTACCGATGGGTTGAGTCAGGCTTAAAAGGAAAACATGTTCAAATGTAAGAGTCAACACAGAGACGATGCTCCGCGTCAATCACTGCTGTTCCAGTGCCTTTGACGATGTGCGAGGCAAGCAGCACCTGACAGATGCTACATCTGCCAACGCAGGGGAATTAAACCCACGGTTCACTTTTCAACCAGCACACTCGGTGCATGCTTTTGATTTAATCTATTATTCAGTTGTTATGCAACTCCGCTGTCAGGCAGAATCATCCACTTATGCTCCCAAAATAACAGATTGCAACAGAACTTTATCTACAGGCAGACAATCACTTCTTGGTAAGATATAAAAATACGAGTGTTGTATTAGTTATTTTAGTCGAGAAAATTAAATTCGCTGACCCATAGCAGGATTTAAAAAAAAAAGTAAGGTCAGGGTTGAAGTGAAAGAAACTTATTTTCAAAAACAGTGTGAAAGGTAGCTTATTTGGAATTATGAAATCTGTCTTGTCATGCGTTTTGTATGTTGTCGACCAAAAACAGGAAGAAGGCAACAGCAAAACTCCTCACATTTTTAATCTATATGACACTAAATCAATCCAAATTATATATCTTTAAACTTTTATGAACACAACAGAAACAAAAACAAAACAAAACATTACAATCTAAAACATAAATGATGGAGAACTAGCGCCATCTGCTGGTAGCCTAAAGGATATTCCATTTCAAGATTTCCTCAAAACAGATTCCATGTACGGTACTGATTTTACCTCACTTAAAAGCTGATTATTACTTATTTAACCTAAATTCAGCTATCAAGGTAAATTATTTGTTTTTAATTTGGATGCATCATGGTTTTGAAAGAGAATGTTGATGTGACTTCATAACCAACATGTACAGATGTGCATACCGTAATATGTGTGGTCACACTATATGTTTTAGAGCATTCAAAGAGTTTTTCATTGTGTTGAAATACTGAACTCATCGTACCACACATAGATTTATTGGGTAAATCAAAACATGATAAAAAATAATATTTATTAAATGTCGCATTAGTTGTCTGTTGCATAATTAAACAGAGGAAGCTCTTTAGGAAAAAGGGAATGTCTTGGGCCACAAACAAAATTAATGTCTGTAGGTATTTTAAAAGTACTTAAAAGTGTAAAAATCTACACTTATTTTGGTGAAAACTTGCACCTTGATTTAATGTGTCCAAACAATTTTCTTGGCAGATCATGCCTTTACGAAAATTGCATCTGTACTCCCTGCTGTGGAATATGATGATGTACTGGTGACAACTTTGTTAGTTTTTTCATGGCAAACTTAACCAGCATCAATGCCAGAACAGTCTGAATCCACATTACTTCATATCTGGTTTGAGCTTACCAGAATCACAGTTTGATTTTTAATAAATGACATACAGCACAACTTTTCAGTCTAATTTAAAGCATATTTAGCAAGAAAACGAGGGAAGAAGTGCTACACATACATCCAATTTAAACCAAAATTAGATGGATACATAGAATTAGAAAATCCTTCAATGCTGCTGGATAGATAACTAATTTAATAATGCAAAAACTGTCAGTGACTATTGTATAACTGCATAACTCAGACTTTAACTTTAAGTTGTGCTCTTACCAGACACCCCTGGCAGCTTTAGACTGAAATAATGGATCCTGATCCAAACCTGAAAAACGCAAAAATCAGTATTTAGTATAATAAATACAAAACAGTTAGAATATAGAATCAGTTTGGCAAATATCGTGTGTATATTTTTAATCTGTCAGGGAATGCAATTGATTTTTTTTACAATGTTTAAACTGACCAGGATCTGGAGCGTCCGGCTGAAGAGCAGGGAAGTCGTTATCAAACACAAAAGTACTGTCGTAATCTGGATTAACCTGAAAAA
>JARVGV010000578.1:24084169-24102600 GCA_031762435.1 Hypsolebias longignatus | reverse complement strand
ATATATAAAAGGAGTTAGCCCAAAGGTAATACCAGATATGTGCCATTTAAATTTGGTAGCTTGACTAAACACAGAAAATTATGTAACAGTATCTAAAACGGTATTTATCCTGCATCGAAATTATTGTTTAATGCTACAATTCTACAAAATTTGTGAGCAGGAAAATCACACAACAAAGTCTAAAAAAAAAAAACCATCATATCTCTGACAGCACATTTCAAATTATACAAAAAAAAAGAGCATTTCAGAAAATAATCTAGTTGAGAAAATGCAGTTTTTATTATCCATGCTTTCATTTTCTCCTGAGTCTTCTTACCTCTCCGTTTGCTCTTGTGTTCCCAGGACAGAGCGGGTTGAGGGGATCAAACCTGGGGATGTGCTCCTCAGGAGGTTTTTCCACCTGACCAGCCCAGGGTCTCTTCATGCGGTGGGCTGACACCAGGACCCAGCTGTCTCGCAGTGGATTGTAACGCAGATGCTGGTGTTCTGGCATTTACGAGACATGAAATATCACATGGTTATCAGTCAGAGTGTAAAGAATGGTAAGGACAGCTGGTAAAGACTTGCACACAAGGACCAGACATAAAGTCAGCTTCTTTCATTCTATTATCCTCTCAAACAGATGAGCATCATAATAACCCGCCTGCCCGGCAAAATCAAACCGTGTTCATGTTCTTCAAACACAGTTTGGTATTTTATTCTAGTGCTGTTTTACTGCAGCCTTGGAAAAACTGCTTAAAGCACATTAACTGCAATTAAAAAAATAGAGCAAAATTGTTCACATATTTAGACAAATAATATTCTGATTAAAGTCATTAGAAATAATTCAATAATTATATAAATTCTAACTTCATTGGACACATGGCTGAAACCATTAGCAGCAGCTGCTGCAGGTTTCAGCCACATCTGTCATTCAAGTCACATGACTTGTGTTGTTGCAAAACACAAGGCTCAACTGATACATTTACAGTAACCTAATAAATACAATTAAAACTTGAGTGAATAGCGTGAGTACTAGTGTATGGGATATATTAAACATAAAAATTTAAAACATTACTGAATTTATTGCAGCTTTATTGCTGCAAATTTTCAGTGTTCAACAATACAGTATTCTGAATGAATGGTTTATTAATAATCATTTTTTTTTAAAAAACATACCTCTTGGGTCGAAACCGGCATCTGGGTCCTCGCTCATTCTGACTAGTGTTTGTTAACTTTCCCAATCGGCTGAACCAATGAAACACCAGCTGGTTCTGAACTTTAGCTTTTACCAACACAGTCGATGCGCACCGTATGCCCCTTAGCCTACTTCCTGTTTATAGAAAAATGGATGCCAGTTGGAGTCGAAAAGTACTTAGGGTGTGAATCCTCACAACAAATAAAAAAAAAATTGAACGTTTCAGTTAACTTTATATGACATTAAATCATATAGATGATATGCATATGTAAAAGAAAAATATATTGTATGAAAAAATACGTGATTTACTTAATTAATTTATTTTTCGTTTTTATTGAGTGCTGGCAACACCGAAGTAGCCGTTGCCCGAAAGAGGAGCACGGTCCGTGATTGGCTAAGCCGCGTTCCTTCGCAATCACGTGACCAGGAAAAAAAGCATACTAGTTCAGCAGCTTGTCAGCACTCATGTAGTCGAACCTGCTTCTCCGTCGCTGTTTCTGTCTTTGCATTTTCGTTTCACGCAGCCATGTCTTTTGTCAGAACGACTTTTAAACTGTTTATCCTCGTCACAGTCACCGTCCTGTTCTTCTTGCTGCTGCGACACTGGCTGGCCACCAAGCAGTACGTTTTTAACAAAGAAGATGTCGCCAAGTTGGCTAAGCAGTACGCGGGTAAGTTTTACTGTGATCCTTTGAACTATGTCGTCTTGCATTCGCTCATTTTTTAATATGTTCAGTCAAAACAAAAGTCATAAATTGAATGTGTTCATTTCCAGGGCAGGACCATGAACAGGCGTTCTCCAAAGTGGTGGTAGAGCTCAGGAAAAGGTAACACGTGCCTCAAGAAAAGCTACATAAACAGTTTTCTATTAGCTAAAGAGAGTCATTTCATATTAACTGATTGTGGCTGCAAGAAAAAGTGTGATAACACAAAATCAAAACTTATTTTCTTAAGGTTTTTTTTTTTTACTTAAGTGAAAACAAAAGGGCCAAATGTTTGCATAAATCAAACTATTTTCTTCAGTACAGTATTTGTTCAGATTCAACACTTTATTCCAACTTTTCTTCTGGAAGTGAATTAATGGCTGACAGTGTGTCCCGGAATCAGGTATCCAGGTCACATTCTGCCAGATGAGGACTTGCAGTGGGTGTTTGTGAACGCTGGAGGCTGGATGGGCTCCATGTGTCTCCTCCATGCCTCGCTCACAGAGTATGTTCTGCTGTTCGGCACCGCGGTGGACACAGGAGGACACTCGGGTAAGGAAGGATGCTTATGTCGAGCTGCTTGGTGGACGCCACATCAAAATGAACTTTTTGATTGTTATACAACTTGATTCATGAGGGGGAAAAAAATCAAGGCAAACAAATTGTTTCACTTTACCAAACTTTATCTGAATGTCCTCTTTCTGTTTGCATCAGGTCGTTACTGGGCTGAAATCTCAGACACCATCATCTCTGGTACTTTCCGGCAGTGGAAGGAAGGGACTACCAAGAGTGAAGTCTACTATCCAGGTATTGAACGAACACAATTTTATACATGTTTTGTTTATTAACATCAAAAATGTGCCTGAATTAAAATCATGTAATCCATATGCCTACAGGTGACACCCTTGACCACGGAGTGGGCGAAGCCACGTCAGTCCAGTGGAGCTCTGGGACTTGGATGGTGGAGTATGGCAGAGGTTTCATCCCTTCTACACTCGGCTTTGCCCTAGCGGACACCCTGTTCAGCACCCAGGACTTCGTCACCATGTTTTACACTGCACATGTTTATGCGAAGGCGCTGCTGCTCGAGGCCGGTACGCTGCTCGCAGACGCTGGAGTTTTCTGATGGCGGCAGACGACCAGCTTCTTGCACATGGACTGTGATATCGACTAAAATCTGACATGAGGGCGGTGTAAAAGATTCAACCTGTAGTTTGCGACAATCAGATTTGCAGTTAATTTCATCCTCCTTAAACATCTGTTCACCGTAAAAGAGAAAAGAATGCTCAACTTGTAATATGTCCAACACTTAATTTAGACTCAAACCTTGTCCATTACCCATGTTTGTCACTTTACTTAGTTCTGTATCTTCTAGAGCTCAGACTGCCTGTTTAATCACCCAAGTCTTAAACATCTTTAAGAAAAAATATCCATTTAATGTTAGGATCAGGCTTAAACAATGACGAGGCCTTACTGCTGCCAAATTTTGAGATTCCTCTTAAGAAAGTTAGTAAACTGTATGCTGCCTGGAAGTGAATTGTTACTTTTTTTTCTCCCAGCAACATTTGAAAACTGGTACAATTCTGAATTACTAAAATTAAAAATGTTAGTTTCATCACACATGTCACAACCATCTAAAAAAAAGGTCTAATCTGATGTATAATGGAACCAAATTTACTCAGTGTTTTTCATCTTAAATTGGATTATTTGAAAGCAAAATGTTTTATCTTTAATCTTCTATTTTGCAATTCATAGCCATATCTACAGTCAGGAAACCAGCACTACGAGGTAAAAATCTCTTGGTCATACATCTAAACTCTACTGATTATTGAAAGTATTTAAAACATGAGAGGATAAGCAGTGGAAGCTTTGCCAATCTGAGAACTTGTGCAAGTTTTATTTTTGGTCTGCTGGCACTTTCATGTTCTTTCAAGTCTGTGTCCAATAGTTTAACACCTTTATAGTCTTAAAACAGATGAACCTCTACTGTATGTTTTTTCGCCTCTGACGTTTAACATGTGTCAAGTCTCAAACAAATAGAAAATGGTTGAGAATTTTGTGCAAACTAGAAATCTGCTATTTTATTATTCTCCCAGATGTCTAAACTCTGACTTTAAGTACAATATTAAACTACTGTAATTTGCAAGGTATGAGCTAAAATACCCAAACTCGGGGCGAAATTGCCTCGCTTTTAACTTGAGCCTTCATGATTATTGTTTTTGTCCACCTATAGTGAAACAACACTACATGTTTGCATTTCAATATGTTGTCTTGACCTACTGGGACATAACTGCTGCTGAATCCAACATTTCTGACATCGCAGCCTTCTTTTTTAGCCAAACTCATAGAGAGCCAAGAGTTGTACCGCACAGTGTAATCCGTTAGTTTACATACAGCTGTGTGTGAACGTGTCGCTGTACTTTACGTGCAATTTACTGGGTAAAGATTGACACTGACAGTGCCAGATGAAATAAATCTTTTTCTTAGATAAAGTCAACTGTTTTGTGATATTTAATGGGAGGAATCATAACACGTGCATAAATAATGATTTTGGATAGACGTTAACAAGACCATCAAGTTTGACTGGCTGCTGTGCTGGTGCTGTGAAGGGTTGCAAGAATTATAATTGCATTCTCTAAACTGCAAACAAAATTAATCATTTCCTGGAATACAAAGGCTTCGCCTTACCTGTGGCAGCCGTATTAAATTTGGTTGGCTCCAATAAATAAATACCACTGCACATATTTTTGATTAAACTTTGAGGAAATAACCACTGTATACACCTTATTTCCTCAAAGTTTAATTTAAATATGTGCAGTGGTATTTATTTCATTGGTCTTCTGCCCTCCAATGGAGACTTTTGGTATTACAGATTCATTTTCATGACAGGGTGAGCACAGCTCGGAACCGCTTTTTTTTATACATTATTCTTACAACGTTACATGTGACTTAACAGCAACATTTAAAGTTTTGAGGCAATAACAAGAAACCATTGCGGCAGCAGCCCTGCAACAAATTTGTATACAGAAAAACAAGAGTTTCACTGATACGATGGAGCTGTCCTATCAGTCGATGAAAATCGCTCATGAAGCTCGGGAAGCGGTGAGTAAATACAAAAGTCACAAAGTACAGTATGTTGTGAAAACAGGCAAATTTAACGCAGAATCAGTGGAGGGCTAGCACGAAGCTAACAGACTAGCAATGTTACTCGACAGAAAAAGAAAAAAAAAAAAGTTATGACCAAACAGTCTCAACTTACAAGTGTCACTTATTTTGTTTATGTTCAAGCTTAATTAGATTTATTTTACAAAAGCATCAAATTGTAAATTGTCAAAGTTAATTATGCTAGCTTTGCTTAAAACTACAGTATGTCGGCGTCCTTTGGTTGCCTAGTAACGCGGACACGTGCATAGACCCGTATTCGGTTCGTGGTGATTTGTCTCCACCTGGTGGCAGCTGTTGTTACTACATAAACATTTCTATTGAATGCTAGAATAATGGATTGATCAAACAAATGCGACTAGACAAATTTGCATTTTTTTTATGTAAATGTTAAGTTCTTATTTGTTGAAGATGCAAAGTTAAAACTACAAAAAATAAACTAAAATTAGCTCATTAAGTTAAAAACTAAAATGACCAAAATTGTAGCTAATAAGTGATCAAAACCACAGTGTTTTTAAAAATAACAAAACAGTGTGTGAAAGCTAATGGTAGCAGATTTGTAGCTAAAAGCTAAAATTAATGCAACAGTAGCTTAAAGCTGATTAGCAACACAATAGCAAACCTAAACTTTTGATTTATTTTAATGAAACAATAATCTGCAATGACCAAAAATTAAAGGACCCATCATTTGAATGAGCAGAACATTTTGCTAGCTAAATGATTAAGTTTGCTCAAAGTTCACTGAAGTAATTAGGTATTGAACAACACGGAACAAACTATAAACAAGAAAGTAATATGCTGAATCTGCATGCAATTAATGAAAATCAGTCAACGTTTGCTGTATTTACCTTAAAGATTACGCCTGTGCTTGAAGTAATCTAAAGACTTACCTGGAAGTGTAGTAAATTAAAACAAATTAATAAAAAAAAAAATAATAAAACAAACAGTTTCTGGGTTTTTGGCTATACTGTTGCATCTCAGAGCTGTCAGTGTTTTGTGTGGTTCCACAGGAGGAGCTGAGAACTGAGACGAGGAAGAAGAACCTTCTTGTTCTGATCTACCACCACTTGTTGGAGCAAGGGTCAGTTAACACCCACTCTTTAATTCATTGCATTTTATTTTAGGAAAACAGGAATAAAGGCATACTTTATGGCTCTAGTTCCATTAGAACATAAACCTTACAGTAGTCATAAATGTGTTTTGTACTTGTCAGATTTTATAGACGTGCATTCATCTACATAAGAGAGCCATCACTGTTGACCAAGGTTGTGTTATTTGATTTATAATGTGCATTTGTTTGTCCACCAGCTACGTGGCAGCAGCTGTAACCTTGGATCAGGAGACAAATGGTGGCATGAAGAAGTTTGAGGTTTGTGACACCATCGATCTGGAGATGGTGCTGATAGAGTACGAGTGTTATCATCTCGCCAAGTTCCAGAAATATCCCAAACTTGTCAGGAGAGCAGCAGAACCAGGCACATAATCACCACTCAAACACTCAGCAACACTACCCAATGTCCAGTTGGGTCAATGAACACCAACGATCAGAGCCAAAGCTTTCTTAATCATTTTTGTATATTTATTTTTCCATATAGATGAAAACAAGCAGGCGAAGAACGGTGGAGTCAAGAAGTGAGTCTTTACCGTACGGTTTTTGGTTTAACATCGACACATGCTCAAAAACTGAACAGTTCTTTTTGTCGTCAGACGTTCCTGCTCAGCTGGGAAGCCCCTTCCCAAAATTATCTCACCCTCAATCCCCAAGTCTGCAAACGCAGTGGTGAAAACAGCTCCCAGTGTATGTGTGCACATTTAGGACCATTCAGATAAACCGCTTGAAGCTGAAAGCTACTATTCTCACTGTCTTGAATGGCATGAAACTTTTCTCAGGAAAACGTTCTCTCTGCGGTGCCAGAGTCCTCAGAGTACGGTCTCAACATTTCCTCCATCAGAAATAAGCCAGCTGGGAGTGCTGCCATGAGCAGGAAGGTAAGAGAAAAGTTTTCAGAGTAAATACTGTAAATCACATCCTTTCGTTGTGTGAATGTTTATGAAGCATTCACACTGTTGTGATCCACTTTTCTTCTGCGCGTTTTCGGCATCGTTCTCGTTATCCTGCTATGACTTTTGGTATTGGTGCAACTCTAGCTTTTTGAAATATTTAGCCTTTTCTGCCACTTTTTTTTCTCAGAGAAAAAAAAAAAGTACATCCTTCTGATCTTTAGATCTGTTTTACAGCTCCTTTCACGTTTTGTTCTGGTTCAGCTTCTTTCAGCTTCTTTGTGCAAATTTAAACTTTACTTCAGCTACTTTCAGCTAATTTCAGCTGTTTTCCAGCTGTGTTGTGGTCCTTTCAGATCCCGACTAACTACAACATTTTTTGTGCTTCTAACTTCTTTCTGCTCCTTTCAGCAAGTTCCAGCTTTTCCTGCCATTTCAGCTAGTATTTAGCTGTTTTATGCTAAGTTTAGGTTTTTCAGCTAATTCTGCAGTTTTTGCACTCATTTCAATTTTTCAACCTAATTCAGCATGTGCTCTCTCCACCTCCTCCTGGTAATTTAAGTTTCTTTCTGCTTTTTTTTAGCTACATTTCAGCTGTGTTTTGGCTAATTAGCGTGTTCTTTCTGCTTGTTTCTGCTAATTTAAGCTTGTTCTACCTTTCTGCTATTTTTTAAGCATTTTTTTAGCTCATTTAATTTGTTTTCAAATAAATTCATATTTTGGTGTCAATTTCTGCAGCTTTCAGCCTAATTAAGTTTTTCTATTAATTTCAGCTATTATGCTCCTTTCAGCCTATTTCTGCTAGATTCAGTTATTTCAGCAACCATTTAGCTGTTTTGTGCTTTTAGCCTTTTCAGCTAATTCCACACGTTTTAGCTTATTTCAGCTCTTTTCACTTCCTTTTGGTAGTTTAAGCTTCTTTCTGCCTTTTCTGCATTTTTGTTGTTGCTAATTTCCGCTATGTATAGCTAATTTCATAATGTCTGTGCTCATTACTGCTTATTTAAACAATTCAGGAAATATGTGTTATTTCTCTTCTTTTGCTAATTTAGGCTTGTTCTTTAATTTCAGCTAAGATTCAGCATGTAATTTAGTTCATTTCAGCTGTTTTTTAGCAAGTCCTTCAGCAATAAGCATTCTGCATTTTTGCAAGAAATGCAATTTCTCTATAAGTTAAAACTCAGCTAAGATTTTGATGAAATAGTGTCAGTTTTTCACGCTGCTTTCCAAATCAATCACATTGTGATGGAAGGACGGGCGGGGCGTCCTCCTTGGAAAATAATAGGGGGAACATTCTCAGTTTGAGAGCACAAATTTCTATATTTACAGTCAAAATGTTCAGCCTTAAAATAAATCCTGAACTAACAGCAGACAGCATGAATTCATATTGATGTTGAAGGTAGTATAAAGTATTCTAAAAGTACTGTTTTTGACTACAACACTGCTGCTTTGTGTTCCTGTAAAGCCTTTAGCTCAATGTTTAAGTCCTCTTTTTTTTTTTCTGGCTCCAGATGGCTGATGGCCAAGAAACAATCCTTGAAGCCGTCAGAGTATCAGGCTCTCACTCAGACCACATGGTAAATAAAATTAGCCTTTTTTTTTGTTGATAGAATACATATCACATACAGACATGCATGCACAGACAATATCCTATTATAGCAGTGGACAATAAATACCCTGGATCATTTAAACACACACAAACCATTCTTATGATAAGCAACAAAAATGTATATATTATATAGTGTACCAGTCGTATTATCACCAGTGTTTTTCTGCTGCAGGAGCGGCTGCTGAAGCCCCTCAGTGGCTTTTCGGGGCTGAGTGGTGAGATGAAGGAACTGGCTGCTATCATCAGTCGGGTACTGCACACACATCATAATTATAAAATGCACACACTGATGACAACGGGCACAAATAAAACCAGAGATTAAAATAAGCTTTTATCTATGTGATATCTACAGAAACGTATGATCATGACTTTGTCCACTAGAGAGCAATAAAGAGCTTTGTAAAGAACAAATATCATATTTTCCTGTGTATAAGTCAATTCGGCGTATAAGTCGCGTTTATTAAGCGTCACCGATGACTCCCGGGAAACGTGGGCCGGTGTTGTGTCAAAAATTGATTGGCAGTCAAGTAAGCACTCACGGGAGGACTTGCTGTTGCAGTTCTTCGAAATTTAACAAGGTTTACACTTGAAAACAATCATTTGTTTGCTCGAAATTACAGTAAATGTTTGTCTCAGTCTAACGTTTGCTTAAAAAAATGCACTTTAATGGTCAAATTAGTTGCATTTTGCCTGGTTTAACTTGCTCCAACCAGCAAGCAGAACGAAGGCGGGGGTACTGTGTCAGTCCGATTGTATCAATAATAGCTGGTGAAGATTCTCAGTCATCCAGGACATGGTAAATTCAAAAAGTTCAAGAAAAAAAAAAACTATAAAGTACAAAGTAATGTATAATAAACGAAGTACAGTTGTTTTTGCCTTGAACTTTTTAAAATGTCATTATAGCCACATTTACCTATTACATGATACAACGGCATGCCTTACAGTTACTACTCTGCTGCCATCAAGTGGCTGAAAATGATACTGCTCAATTCTTTTCCCAGTTGAATGAATGGAAATGGTCATATCTGCCAAAAATTGGTTTATAAATATGGGGAAAAATCCATGAATATGTCGCTTAGGCCTATAAATCACAGGTCATGTAAATTATGCAAAAAAAACTGTGACTTATAGGGCAGAAAATCTGGTAAGTCGCTTCAGCGTATAAGTCACAGGACTGGCATATCTATGCAAAAATAACAGTGACTTATGTGCTGGAAAATACAGTAGCTGTGCCCTATTAATGAAGGCCCAGCTTCAATCCATTTCACTTAAATGATGTTTCATTCTAAAGGACACCCATTTAAGGCAGCCTAGCAACTCCCACTCTTTGTTTTTGTGTGTCCGTCCCTAAAGGACATCTATTTGCACAGTCCAAATGTGCGCTGGGAGGACATCATCGGTCTGGAGGACGCCAAGCGATTAGTCAAAGAGGCCGTCGTTTGTCCCATTAAGGTGAGACGGGCACACGAGCGCGTTGGTATTTCAGCGTCAGCCGTCGCTCTTCGATTCTGAATACATCTCCTTTAAAGGGCTTAAAGAGAAGATGGGCGTCGGGGTCAGGTCGGTCTATTAGGCTGACATTAAATCCATACCTGGGATCTCGTGGCAAACACGCATACTCAGATGGATAGGCAAGAGAGGGAGGCAGAGGAATTTACTCAACCCTCTCCACAGAAGTTTGCAACTGCATGAAGCTATCAAAGCCTAACGCGCGCACACTTTTTTTTTATCATCATCATCATCATCCAGACATTTCTCGTGACAAGAAATCAGGCTGTCTGCATCCTCTTGACATTTCCAAACAGAGATGAGGACTGATGTGTCCATTTTCTTACATATATTCTGCTGGCCTGTTTTATTGAATAACGCCGCCCTTCCACCTTTCATCTCCATTATTATTCATTCTCCAGCTTATAAGGTCAGCAGGATGATTTGAGCCAGCTCCTCTTTCTGCCAGCTAAAATTTAGACTAATTTGTGCTTTGTGGTATTTGGTGCACTGAATCAGCTTTTCATCTGGCTGGTCAGTTTTCTTTGCAGACAGCTCAGCTTTTGATTGGTATGTACTATTTAGAAAATATTTTAAACTATAATGTGATTTACTATAAGTTATTTCTGTAATATCCATTCATTGATTTAACCTTACAGGGTAGTTTGAGACATGAGGACTCATTTACAAGAGAGACCCGTTTTAAACAACAACAACAAAAAACAACAACTATAAATGAGGTACACACAACAATGAACATTCATATGAAAGCATATAAAATGAAAAGTATATAAGTTTTATAAGTGGTATAAAACAAAAATAAATAAAAAAACATGCATAAAATGGTGCAAAATACTAAAAACAGGAACGTCTGCATTGGCTTTTGTCATGAACTTAACAGTAATGTAGTTTAAAATCCCTTAGAGAGGTCAAAGTTGACAGTTTCAGGTCTTTTTGCAAGGTGTTCCAGGAAACGGAAGCAGAGTAAGAGAAGGCCCTTTTGTCAGATTCGGTCCTCACTGAGGGGGCACTGCAGGTAATGATGTCTTGGGAACACATGCTGTAGCTGCACTGATGAAGTGACATGTAGGAGGAGATGTAAGAAAGCAGCAGATCAAGAAGTGATTTATAGATGAAGATCAAACTGTGTAAGAGCCTACATGTAGATAATGATGACCAACCAACTGACCAGTACAGGGTGCAATGGTGGGTACAATAGTTACAGTCAGTTATGGATGTTATTGCACTGGGATAGACTGCATCCAACATATGCAGGGTGCTTGCAGGAGCATTCATTTACATAATGTCACTAAAGTCTATGGACAGAAGGAAAGTAGCAGGTGTTTCCTAGCATCCAGTTAGACAAGATCTACTGTATTTCTGAAAAATAAACCCAGTTTTACTTGAAATATCTTTACCAAGTTTTCAACATGAGGCTTAAAAGAGAGATGTGCATCAACCAAAATTCCCAAATATGTAGGAATCGACATTAGGGACACCATTCCTAGGTAGGACTGCTGGTACCAACTTCCTGTTTGACAACATCACTTTGGTTTTATCAGCATTTAGCATGAGTTTGAGACGAAACAAATCTGACTGGATGATGTCAAATGTGACTGTAAGAGCTGGAAAACCTTAGCAACTGTTTAGCTCAACAATAAACAACTGGAAATGTAAGGATGCATCACGGATGATCTGACCGTATGTTATGTAGATTGTGAAAAGTATGGGACCTAAGACTGAGCCTTGTGGTACACCATTATTGACAGTTAAATAGCTGGAAGAAGCATCAATATTATTCATATTTGTCTGTCTGGTCTCGTTATTTCTACATTTTTTTAATTATTCTCTCTTTTTCAGTATCCATGGTTGTTCACAGGCATCTTATCCCCATGGAAGGGCTTGCTGCTCTATGGCCCCCCAGGTAAGGTTTTTATTCTGTGCAATATTAATAAACTAAAACTTATCAGCTTTTTTTGGGGGGGGGAATTCACGTTTTCCCTCAATCGAAGGCACGGGGAAAACGCTTCTTGCTAAAGCTGTGGCGACTGAATGCAAGACGACCTTCTTCAACATCTCTGCCTCCAGCATTGTCAGCAAGTGGAGAGGAGACTCTGAGAAACTGGTCAGGGTAGGTGCTCAAAACACAAGTGGCAAAACAGAAGTTGCACCTATTTTTACACACGTGTACACTCACAGGTTCTGTTCGAGCTAGCCAGGTACCACGCCCCTTCCACCATCTTCCTGGACGAGCTGGAGTCCGTGATGGGACAGAGGGGAACCAGCTCAGGGTGAGCTCAGCCACTATGTGCCAGAAACACTGTTATGATGTTTTGAGACCCAGAAAACACTTTTGAGTGACTCACGTGGATGCAAAAACAAAACGTACTAAAAAATACACACCTGGTTTTAAGGGGAGAGCACGAGGGGAGCCTGAGAATGAAGACGGAGCTGCTGATCCAGATGGACGGCCTTGCAAGATCTGAAGACCTGGTGTTTGTTCTTGCAGCCTCCAACCTGCCTTGGTACTGCTTCAACAAAGTCAAATATGTTGTGTATTTGATATGATGA
Source organism: Hypsolebias longignatus (assembly GCA_031762435.1). NCBI lineage: Eukaryota > Metazoa > Chordata > Actinopteri > Cyprinodontiformes > Rivulidae > Hypsolebias > Hypsolebias longignatus. Next base: position 24,089,888 of record JARVGV010000578.1, on the reverse strand, counting down.
AATACAACTACTGTATATCTGCACTGTAACACAAGTATAACACTTAATTTTGGTCTTTTACATTGTTCTTCATCCAGGAAGCTGGACCATGCCATGCTGCGGAGATTAGAGAAGAGGATTCTTGTGAGTCTTCCCTCATCGGCCGCACGCCAAGCCATGGTGTCTCAATGGCTGCCTCCGCTCAGCTCCGTCGGAGAGATCGAGTTACAAACGGAGCTGGACTATGAAACGCTTGCAGAGGTTTGTGTACAGGCGGACAGACCAAACGACATCTTCATGCACGTTCTTGTGAAGTGAGCCATCTCTGCGTGAGACCTTACCTGTCTGTTTGGGTGTGTGCTGCAGGAGACGGAGGGATATTCTGGTTCTGATATCAGATTAGTGTGTAAAGAAGCTGCCATGAAACCAGTTCGTAAACTAATCCATGCTCTGGAGTCACATCAGAACGGTAAAACACACTAAACACAAACGTTCTCGTGCAGGTGAGACCTCCCACAACACTTCAGGCCTCACTGTGGTTTTTGTTTAAAGGAGACGTGCCCGAGCTCCAGCTGGGAACTGTGATGACGGTCGACTTCATGGAGGCGATTTCACGCACCAAACCATCAGCCAGAAACCTGATGGACAGATACACGGCCTGGGACAGGGAACACGAGTCTGTCTGACGCTAATGCTCACCTGAGCTTTTTCACTGGCAAAAATGTGAGGAAAATATTGTTTTAAGCTGTTAAATAAAAGGTTAAAACAAAACTGAGCATATACTTATGGTAAGTCAACTTTGAAGCTGAAGAAATTGAAACGTGTTAATAATTACAATATCAGTAATTTTATGTTTAGGGGAGTGGTGGCACAGAGGCTAGAGGTGGTGGGCCTGCGATCGGAAGGCCACAGATTCAACTCCCCGGACCGACAACAAAATATGGGTTGGAAAGGTTTACTGCTCTTAGCTGTTTTTTATTTTATTATACTTTTAGCTACCATTTCCTACTTTTAGCCAGTATTTTACTGGTTTAATCTAACCTATTTCCACTTTTAGCTAGCCTTTTGACATTTTTGTTAGCCTTATGCTTCTTTTAGCCAACCGTTTGCTGCTTTTAGCTTTTAGTTAGTGCTCTGCTTGTTTTAGTTTTAACTATCGGTAGTTCAGTTTCTTGTCATTCAACAGCACTTTGTGTTTTGTCAGAGTCTTTGAATTACCATATTTTTCAGACTATAAGGTGCAAGTAAAATCCTTAAATTATCTCAAAAATCAACAGTGCGCCTTATGTATTAATTCTGGTTGTGCTTACTGACCTTGAACCACTTTCATGTGGCACAACTGAACAATGTTAATGTGTTGAATAAAGTTTGACTTATCGGTTTTGGTTCGCTTAATGCGCCTTATAGTCTGAAAAATACGGTATTCAATTATTATTGTCTGTATTTTATATGTTATCTGTCTAGAACAGGTCTCTCTTGAAAATAAGTCCTGACTCAGTGAGACTAACCTGTATAAAGGTTGAATGAAATGAATGAAGCACCCACACCTGTCTCCACCCTCATTTTCCCCCCTCTGGGTCCAAGGCCCTTAACCCCCACCATCTACTCCCCCGGGGACCTATAGCAGCTCTCTGCTCCACACAAAGGGCTGTGGTTGCATCTGGAAGGGCATTAAGTGTAACAACAATTTCCAAGTCTTCATGCAAGAGTTCGAAGGGAACAGCCAAAAGAAGAAAAATTCTGTAGTTTAATGTTTGGATTTTAAAAGAGTGATATTTTTAATTTAATTTGATGGATTGTGATAAAATGTTCTACATGAAATAAGAAATGAGATACTGCTGATAAGGCAAAATGAATGTTGATGTGCTTTTGTTTTTTAATCATGTATATTTGTTCCAATTTCTATGGAATGATCTTAAAAAAAAATCATTTGTGCAAGTATAGAAATTATTGCCACTTTCTTTTTCACCCTTTTTAATAAAAGTTGACTCAGATTGGCTCTTGGCTAAAACTATTTTTTTTTTAATTTTGAGTTTGACTACCTTGTTCTAAACAATTTTTTGACATACAGAGAAAAAAATAAAGACAAACTATACTTAAACCTAAACAATTTTATTGTAGTTATGATGAGTGGGGACAACTTGTTCCACAGAAACATTTTTCAAACTTTCACTTCAGAAATAGTTTGTAAATTAAAGATGATCAGTCAGACTACAACAGCAGGATTATTCTCGTTTTTAACCCGATAATAATAGTGAACTTTATTCTTTTAACTGTTTTTAGACTGCAACAGCAATAAGTGACACATTAGTTTCCGTCTGCATGCAAATTTCTGATTATAAAAAAAAATAATACGGGAGAGTATCAGCATGTTGTTTATTGTAGTTTAAAGAAGATTCTGCAGGATGTGTTCAACAGCATCTGGGAAACTGTTGCATGTCAGGTGAGGCGGTGGCTTGATTTTATTTTCATCTCCGTCTCTGTATTTACCTGAAATAAGAAAGAACGTGGATTCTAATCATTCACACAAACAGAAATACAACAGTAAGGCATTTTCACGCATCATCCCATTCCTCAGAAAACATCCAGCTGAAACCAAAAGTTGGTGATAAGAAAAAATGGAAGAGCAGGAAGGTGAAATAAAGACGGGAGGAGTTGACTTACCTGTTCGAACAAGAATACCCAGCATTCCTGCTCTCTGAGCTCCGCCTACATCATCTCTGGCATCCTGCATGGATAAACCATCAACCTTACATGCAGCATTATTATTACGTTCATTGTCTACAGCTGCTTAAAATAATTACTGTGTGAACGTGAAAATTACTAACTTTTAGATGACACCAACAAATATACATTCTATAATGAAGGGCCTTGCATTCCTTGAAGAAAGGCATTTCTTCTACCACTTCTCATGCCACAGTTTTAAATTAACAAGTTCCTGAGTGAGAAAAGCATTATAACCACTTCAGTCGAACCGTCTAAAGGGCATGATATCATGAAACCTTGCAAAAAGTGTTCGAGCTCGGAGCTTTCTGGGGATTTTACTAAATTATAAGAACCATTTTTTCCACCGTACACATCACACCACCCTATAAGTTGCATCAGTCCAAATATGTCTAATAAAAAGGAAAAATCCATAAATATGTTGCTTCACAGTATACGTCGCATCTATTATGCATCACCGCTGTCAACCCAGAAATGTGGGCCAGTGTTGTGCCAAAAATCAATTGGTTGCCAAATGGCAGCTGCGGGAAAGAGCACGGGAGGACTTTAACAAGAATTTAACAAGATTAACACTTACAATTATTTGTTTACTCAAAATAATAGTAAAGTTGTGTCTCAGTCTAACTTCTCCTTAATAAATGCACTTCGATGGTCAAATCAGCTGCATTTCAAAAGCCAATACACGGAAGTAGGAATGAGCAGAGGGACGAGTCACTGTGCATTTCTTTGAAATTTAACAAGATAAGCACCCAAAACAATTTATTTGCTTGACTTTATAGTAAAGGTGTGTCTCAGTTGAACTTTTACTTAATAAATGCACTTCAATGGTCAAGTTAGCTGCATTTCACTGGGCGGCGCAGTGAACTGAAGCTGATTTGATGGTTGCTCCAAGCACTATTACATGATACAACGGCATGCCACAGTACTCGAGTGCCATCTAGCGGCTGAAAATGGTAGTGTTCAATACAGTATTTTCAGTCAGAATGAATGAAAACAGTCATGTCTCAGCCAAAAATTGGTTTATAAATATGGGAAAATATCCATAAATATCTTGATTCGGTGTATACATCACAGGACATGCAAATTATGCAAAAAATGCAACTTATAGAGCGAAAAGTATGATAGTTTTATGCAATCATGGACAGCCTTGTCTGTTAATGCCAAAGTTTTAAGCAAATATCTTGCAGAATGTGTAGTGCTTGAAGGGTGAATGTCAGTCACTACCACACCAAATGTTAGCTCAATATCTAGAAAACTGACTTAAGTTTTAGTAATTTTTGTGTTACCAATAAATCAATGTGGTCAACTTGAATTAGGTTGACTCAAAAATTTAATCAGATGAAATGGTACATACAATGATCATGACGACTCAGAGAGTTTCATTAAAATGTGTCTGCTGGTCAAGGCCAAACTCATGCAAAACTATTATTACTTCTTAGCCTCCAGGCAATAGTATTAATAAAAATAATTTAAAAAGGTCATTTGTAAAGTAGATTGGCTATTGATTACTTCCAACAGACTGATAGCCGGCCAAAAGGAATAAACCACTTGTGAAAATACTCACATCTCCTATCATGACAGCCTCACTGGGGCTACATCCTAAATCAGCCAGGGCCTGTTTAAAAACAGCACATTTGAATTACATATTTTTAAATAAATATGTATATTTAACTAATACAAACAATAAGAAATGTTCACCTGAGTAAAAAATGTTTTTTCAGGCTTTCCCACTACAGTAGCTTGACAGTCTGTGGCATACTCTAACCCTGTCACGAAGGGCCCGGGGCCAAGGGCCAAACCATCCTTACGTTTGTAATAGCGAGCTTTATGAATGGCAATAAGGGGGGCTCCATCCAGAATCATTCTAGGGAAAATGCAGGATGAATTAAAATATTGGACTCACAACACTGATGTTAGGTAAATTATATATACAGGTATATATTTTTTTATTCTTAGGCTAAATGTAGTATTAGCTACTTTAAATAAAAATATATAATAAGTGACAAAAACAACAGGAGAGAATAAATTATAACAAGTTTTCCACCTGAAAGCCTTGTTGAGAGTTTGATAATTGAAGTGATCAGGGGCAAGTCCAACAACGACAGCGTTCGGCTCTGAAGTGTCAATACCTGCAGTTAAAAAGACAAAATGAACAGTTTGGGAAATTTCATAAATCGTGTCATCAAATTAGCACAAACAGCTACAGATTTATTATTTGGAGCTGAAATATGTTTTGAAATAAATTAAATAAAAAAGAAATAAGATTGAGTGTTTTCTTTCTCACACTTCATGTACCAGTGAAGTCTTCCAGTGCACTGTCCTCCACCAGCAGCAGTGGTCGATGTTGTTTCTGCTCTAACAAACTTCTTGCTGCACTCAGTGATGTGAAGATCTCTTCTTCCTGTACGTTCATAGATTTTTTTTTTTTTTTTAATCAAGCACTCCAGGTAATACTTTATTTATTTTACAATAAAAAAGGCATTTTTTAATTTTAATTTTAATAGTTCATGTTAGAGTTCTCTGATATTAATGTAATAAACATTTTCCAAAAAAAAAAAAACCCAGCCAGTCTTAGATGCTTCACCTTCAGGTCAAAGTTAAGATGCTGCAGTCGTTCCAGTAGGTTCCTCTTGCTCTCCTTGGTTGTGTTGGTCACAAACTTCACTGATACAGAGGCCTTACGTAACCTGATGACATCAGAACACATAAACAAAGTCTCCCATGGTTAAAAGTACATTTAAAATTCATAACTATATGAAATAAAGGGGGTGCAGAAGTTAGAGAAGATGAGCCTGTGATCAACAGACAGCTAGGCTTGTCACAATAACAAATTTTGATGGGTGATTAATTGTCTCAGAAATTATTGCAATAAACAATAATATTGTTTGAAATTTGACAATAATTAGTAATTGTAAAATTGAAATACATGTATTGGTTAATTTGTGTGTAGTACCTTTTTTGACCACTGGATGGCAGTATAAGACTGTTTGAACTGAAGGATGGATAGTGAGGGAGC
>JARVGV010000578.1:24049188-24084069 GCA_031762435.1 Hypsolebias longignatus | reverse complement strand
AAATGAAACATTCTCTCAGTTTAAACTTTTGATCTGTGATTTGTGTTATATTCTGAATAAAATATTAGATGTTGGCACCTCCACATCATTGCATTCAGATTTTATTTACAATCTGTTCAGTGTCCCAACTTTTTTGGAATCCGGCTTGTAAAAGATCTCATTTGTGATATTTGACACGTTTACTGTAGGTAATAATATTATGGATGATTGAAATGTTTCTTAAAGAATAAGAAGAATCAGATTATGGATATCCGGTACAAACAGCATGTTTAACTAATAACAGGCCCAAGTGTAACACTGCCTTTGCATGGGATTTAAACAGTTTAGTAACATAATTCATCTTAGAAACAGCCTATAATAAAGCCAATGAATAAGATGGATCATAAATCACATTTTAATGTTTCACATTCAAGTCAGTTCAGCTTTATTATAAACAGTATCTAGTAATAAACATTTTATTGACATGGATTTGCAATCCACTTAAAAAAAAAAAAAACTGTGCAAAAAAATTCAGTTCCAGCTTCTTAAAAATGTGATCATTTGTTGCTTGTCTTTGTATTCTGTGTATGTAAAATACTTTGTTAAACTCCTTCTAGGCTCTGCTCCTCCCCAACACACACACATTAGAATGAGCACATGAAGGGATTGTACAGAGGCAACATTTCCTCAACTTACTCATTTCTCAGAAAATGATAAAAGTCTCTTACAGGTTGATTGATAATGAAATGAAAGAAAGCATTTCTTGAAGGGATGGATGTTACCTGCTGCCTTTCATGCCAGTTTTAAATTACCATAATCTTGTGTCAAGAAAGAACAGAGTTGTAGCCATTTTGTGAAATGTCACGCTCAGAATGAGCTGGGGATGACTATCAGCTGCCACACCAGGTTTTAGTCTAATATCTGTTTATTTGACTGAGTTATAGCCCTCTGTGTTAGCTGTGGGGACTTTTAATTTATCTAGTGGTTAATGAGATATTTTACTAACAGACATGGATGAGGGGAAAAAAACATTGCATTTTCTCTCCACCTCTTAACAAGCAACAAATATTTCAGCCCCTTCATTTCTTTCTTAGTGCCAGATGTTTGACAGGTGTGAGGCGTAAACACCATTTATTAGCTGAATAAGACACCTCACAGAGCGAATGCTGTTTTTAGGCTTCCAAATAAATGACAGAGTTTCAAAACGGACTGTGCGGTAGGTAGTTGGATCCATTTAGTGTCACACATTATCTGCAAGCTAAGCCTTTTGTTAGTAAGAAGCTTCTTTGGCTGTGATGAGTATCAAAGTCACTGATCTGGATTATTAATTATAAACACACACGTTTTCTTAAATCACAGGAGTCTTTTCCCTGATGGTTAGCACCAAATCCATTTCATTAAAGCCTGGTTTTAATCCAAACGATCCCCTCTGGCGCCGGTAGCCGCCACGTGGCACACCTCCACATCAGCCCCCAGCTTCTGCAGCTCGTCCAGCCAGATCTGCTGCTTGTGGGACAACCGATCACTGGGCCCCTTCACCTCCACTAGCTGCAACGACGTGACATTATTAAGATCATGAAGAGCTTTGAACTCACAGAAAAAAGGAAATACCTTGTTCAAAGCAGCCAGTTCATGTGACCTCACCTTGTAGCTGCAGTTTGAGGAGTTCCACACCACAAGATCAGGCAGTCCTGCACGGCAGTGTCTGAAGTCTTTCGCCATTCGGTCTACTATTCCACCTATGAAGGCTCCTCCAAGGCATGCAACAAGAGACTGCAAACAGAGTGTAAATGGAGTTAGAGCCACACTGGTGCCTGCAGTAACACAAATATATTTATTGGGACGAATGTGACATCCAATTTCCCTATAGCTGCTAACAGTGAAGATCCATCGGCGGCAGTGTGTACCTGTGCCTGTTGGAGGGATGAGAAACGCTCCCAGCTGACCAGTGAGCACACTTTACCCTCCTGGGAGCTCCAGACGTCTTCCAACATGCTGCACAGCGTCTCAGCAGAGGCTTCACAAAGTAACTGGACACGAGACGCTAGCGCGTCCTTCCTGTTCTCATAGAAACAGTCGGTGTAAAGATCCAGAGGGCAGCTCTGTGAAGAAACACCCAGACTTCAGCTTTTATAGGTCTGTGAATACTGAACAGAACTGATTACAGCTAGGCCTGTCTGTCATGATAACTCATTTTACTGGGCGATTGATTGTCTCAGAAAATTACTGCGATAAACAAGATTGGTTAAGAAATTGTTTGAAATTTGACAATAATTAGTACTTATTGTCAAATTTAAGAAGAAACTGTGATTTGTTTTGCATGTAGTACCTTTTTTGACCACTGGATGGCAGTATAAGACTGTTTGAACTGAAGGATGGATAGTGAGGGAGCAAGCAGTGTGTCTCTAAGAAAAATGGGTGGGAGGGCCCTTAATGTGACATGGGCTGTCTCTCGGTCCCATTTTTTGGTTCTCAAAATGGCGGACATTTGGTGCAATTTAAGCTCTTTAGCATAGCATTTGTCATACAAAGCTTTTAATTTAAAAATAATAATAAGTAAACAAGTTCTCAGCTTCTTTTTGCAGAGAAAATCTTTTACGCAAAAGGCACAGATTTCAACCATGATTCTGGAACTTCGACAAGACGGAAGTTCCACCCCCCGAGGTTGGCCTGTTAGCTTATCATGTAGTTTAGCTTCTCATCTTAGCTGCTTTTAGCGATCCTAAAATTTGATTTTGGACGATTAAAACAGATTTTAAAGAGAAAGGCGAAAGGGACGGGTCAGTGAAGAGCATCGGAGTTGCATTTTTTGTCATCCAGTGTCTTCAGTAGAAGAGAGAGACACGAAGAAATTATAAAGCAGATAAATGAAGATGAGGTTGATAATTTTCATTTATCATGCAATTAACTGATTTATTGTTTATTGCGACAGGCCTACCGACAGCATCAAAATGTGGGTGGGAGAGGTGAAGTGCTCACACCACCCTCATTTGTCCCACTCTGGGCCCTTAACCCCACATCTGCTACCCCGGGCACCAAAGATGGCAGCACTCTGCTCCACACAGAGGATAAGAACATTCAGACATTTCCCAAATACCCATTTTATTGTTTTAAACTCACTGATATTCAGACTACTGACCCTCCATTGTCTACCTGTCACTTATTTGTGGCTGTTCCTCACCTGTTGAGGGCGTCCTGTGCCCCAGGCACTGCTGTATCTTCTATATGTAGAGTTCCACTGAGGTCAATGAGCACAGCCTTCAACACCCGTCTGCCCGCCATGCTGGAGGCCTGGGACGAACAAGACCACATGTGAGACAAGGGTTGTTTCATCGTCTGCATTACAACACTTTGGTTTGTTAAACATCAGAAAACAGTAAACAATACATTTTCTATAAAGCTCAAAGTAATTAATAAGGCTGCTGCTGACTAGTTTTATATTAACAGATTATTTAGAAATTTTCAACAACATAAACAGTTTTTTTTATTTTTATTTTTTACATAAGATAAAAGCAGCTCGGATTGTCATCTCAGTTGTGGATTTTCTGATTTACATGCATACATGGAGCTTTATTCAGTTTAAGCTTATTCTTACAGAATAATTTATAATTTTAGTGATCCTACATTCATAATCATAATTCACATCAGTAATGGGAGAATTTGTCAGATTACTGTGTTGATCAAACCTACATGGCGACTAAATGAGAGGATTATTGAACAGTTTCATGTGTGGACTTTTGCCTAGAACACAGATTTGGGGATCAGATGTTATTGGTTTTTGATTTCAGACGGTGATCCCCTATTATTTAGACATGCACTTGGATTTCTGGCATGTAGGTATCGATTGGTGGGCAAAATTAATGCTCTTAATACCCACCTAAAATGACACGCATGCACATAAAGTAAAACAGCCATTATTTATATTTTATATCAACTGGTTGGAGAAAACTGAATTGTAAGGAAAAGCAGAGCTGCATATCTTGTGCATGTGTCCTTTGAGTACATAAAATTAAAACATACAATCTTTATCTTTTTCTAATTTATATTTGTCATATGTTGTTTGCAGTATAGAACGCTGAAGTAATTTTACTGTACTTGAGTTTTTTAAGTGTTGTTTGCAGGCTCTTTTGTTTATTGCAAAGATTCAATTTCTTGTAGTGAACATGCTCTTTTAATGCCCAAATATAATGGATATACTTTTAAAAATATATACAAATACATACAGGTATTTTATTATTATTTTATTGGGGAAAACTTCTGGAGTTAACTCTTTCAAACTGCACCATTTGAGATTACAATAACCGTTTGATATTATCAGAGTTTGCAATGAGCTGCAAGTATCTCTCCAAAAACATTAAAGTTGGGAAGATTGTTGTTCAAGATTTTATATACTGTATATGTATATATTTTAAAACGGACACAGAAATCTGATTACAATATAAATAAATAATGAGGGCTAGCTGTGCTGCAGTCACAGACACAACAAAAAGAAATACAAGTGACATGTCTGAAACTCAACGATAGCAGTTTTATAAGTAGTAAATTGAGTTATAATGAAATTATCTAACTTGTTATTTGCAGAGTTTCACAATAGAATAAACTATAAAGTATACTCTGGTGACTTAATTCACGAATTCTGTGCAACAATATTAGCACTGAAGTTCGGTTTGTTATGATTATATAGCTTCTTTAATTATGTTTCTTGCGAGCACATTATTACCACTGTATCACTGAAACTTTTAAAATAATTGCATAAATATAAGCACTATATACAGAAAAACAGAAAACAGAATGGACAGCTAACCTTAAGCATCAGCGGCTCTTCTACTTCCTGTTTACGTTTCTTCTTCGTTGGTTTAGTTTAGTCACGTGATTGGTTCAGCTCCTGCAGCTCAGACGAGCAGCTCAGCTTAACTGTGTTTTCGACGTATTTATTCATTTATACGTTTTTATTTCACCACTTTTTTTCTTCCAAACAAATAACCATAATCATTTAAGAGGATTAGCGTCAACCACTTAACCAGTTACTGGAATAATAAAAAAACATATGTGTTTCATCACACTAACAACTAACAGATGTGTGTGCATTAGATGATCTTTTGGATTTATCAAAGGATGTATTATCACAATTATAAATAAATCTTCTTTCTGCATGAAGCCAGACAACATGGACCAAATCCTCTTTCTGTGTCACTGTACACAGTGAATAACACAAGTTGTTTTTCACTAGTTATAAAAATAATAATAAATAAACTCTTCAGATAATGTATTTTGGAAAAACATGGAGTTTAAGAGCTAATGTGATAAGTTTAAAACTTGTTTGGTATGGAAAAAATATGCATTTTGTATTACTGTACTTCAGCTAATTTGACATGCAGACATTCTAATGCAGACACGTTCCTGTTTTTGATTTTCTACTTTTGTCTGTTTTGCTACTTTGACATCTTTGTTTTTTAACTTGTTAAAAAAAATCTGTATGCCTCTCTTATGTCTGTCTATTGTTGATTGTCCAAGGAAAATCTGTTGTTGCTGTTGTCATCATTCTTAGTTTGTAGCCAGGTCTCTCGAGTCCTCGAGGCTCAATAAAATTAACCTGCCTAAATAAAGGTTGAATGAATTTCAGCAGTTTTTTTTTTTTTTTTCCCCCAACTGTTTTGTGTTCATTTCAGCTTTATTCAACATTTTTGTGCTTCTGGTAACTTATTTCTGCTAATACCAGTTTGTTATATACTCCTTTCAACTTTTTTTTTTTGTTAGTTTTTTTTTTTTTTTTTTGCTAAATTCAGCTATTTCTGCAAATTCAGCTAATATTTAGCTGTCTTTATGCTAATTTAACCTTTTCAGCCACATTTTTATCATTTAACTTTTTCAGATTAATTCAGCATACTGTATACATATGCTCTACCCACATCCTTCAGGTAAATTGTTTCTTTCTGCTTGTTTTAGCTACTATTCAGCTGCTTTGGTGAATTTCAGATTTTCTCAGATAATTTCAATTTGTTGTGCTAATTTCTGCTTCTTTCAACATTAGTGGGCAACATCAAGCTCACTTCACTTCCTTTTGGAAATTTAAGCTTCTTTCTACATTTTTTTATAGCTACTATTCAGCTGTTTTATAGAAAACCTAGGGTAACTATTTTAGAGCTACTTAACTGAAATTTGGCATATTGGTAGCTGACAACAATCCCTAATAGACTGACTGTAAATCACAAATCCAGTATGGCCACCTTAGCAAAAAAGGAAAAATACTATAAATCAGCCAAATGCCAAATGAAAATCAAAAATCCAAGATGTACACCAATGCTATTTTGAATGGAGTTAACTCAGCCATTTTTACACACGAGCTGAAATTTGGTGAGGTTATAGCTGAGAATGTTCCCCATCACATACTGCATCCAAATCAAAAATCAAAGATGGCCGCCTAAGCTAAAAAGAAAGAAAAAAAATACAATAACAGGTATTTTTAGAGCTATTCAGCTGAAATTTGGTAGAGTGGTAGCTGAGAGTGAACCCAAACAAATAGTACTGTCAGATCAACTGTTTATATGGACAGCAGTCTTGCAGTCCATTACATTTTTTAAACTTATTTCTGCTGTTTTAAGCTACTTTTCAACTGTTTTCTTGACATTCTTAAGCAAGAAGCATTAACTCTAGCATTTTCACAGGAAATGCAAATTCTCTTGTGGTTTTAAGTTGATAAAATATATTTTTCTTGTCAAAATAAAGTTTTAATGCTGTGCATTGTAAACATCAATTTGTTGTGGATTCCATTTGACTTGTAAACTGCACTCCAGAATACTAAATGTATTTGTTTAATTGTTTTAACTTTTCCTAAACAGGAATCCATAGCTAGTTTTTAGATAAACTGAAAGTGAGTTCTATGTAATTTATTATGACCAGGCTGGAGATCTGTGAATGTGCAAACACTGTCCTGTTGAGTAGGCTGTGATCGCTTTCAGCTTTTTCCGTGAGCCCCCACGCCTAAACCCAGACTAATCACGTATCAAAGTGGCTTTCGTGTTCAAATCTCCCTGTTAAACATATGCTTTTAATTCCAGCAGAGCCTCTCTCCTCAAATCCTTTATTTTTAGGGTCAAAACTGATGTGAATAAACGTGGATGTGGAGCAACAGGGGAGAGGATAATTCACAACATATTGGGATTATTATGAACGTGGAGAAATACAAATGGACCAACATGAAACATGAAAGAAATGTGCACTCATTGAAAGGTGAGGGTTGGCTTGTCTAAATATGATTAATAGCGTCATAACGTTGTCAAATCTAACAAACCTAAGACACAAATCCATGAATGCTGCATTTAATTCAGAACAGCAGCACATCTCAATGCCTGAAGCATTGGACAACTTGTAAACATTACAGTGGTTTGAGTTGTTTTTGGAAATAGTTTGAAATTTATACTTTTTTTTTTTTTTTTAGAGACAAAGAAACAGGTTTTACACAACAGTGAACAGAGATAGCCGCTCTCACAGGGTTTGGAGCAATCTAAACTGTTGCAAGTAAGAATAAAAATATATATTTTTAAAAGTCCCAAAAATGTATTTGCAAATTCTGCTTTTTTTTTTTTTTTTAATGTTTATGTACAAACATGTTCTCAAAGTCATCAGATTATAACACTTTTAAGCACTTTTTCTAAGTCAAATTGAATTTTCACAAACATATGGCACATATTCTTTCATCATCCAAACCTGTTCCTGTCAACACATCTCAAGATTATAATCAACAGATTCTGTGCAACAGAAAGAGTCATCAACATGTGTTAAGACTTTAGCCAAATTAAATATGTTAGGTGGTTCTTGTGCTTGAGAGCAGGATAAAAAATAAAAATATATTTAAAAAATCACGACATATTTACATTACAGGTGTAATATTGTGAAAAAGTTCAATTTATCTGTCAATCATTTCATAAAGTGAAACTCATATTTTACATATTTATCTGAAAATCAGACACTGAATCATTACTGTATTATTTCATCACCTGTAAGCCACAATCATCAAAAGAAGCTTGAAATATTTGTGTAATGAATATACCGTATGTAATTTATGAGTTTCACTTTAAGAAAAGAATGAAACAAACAAACAAACAAACAAAAAAAGAACTTAAATGACAAAACTGAAGGTGTAGGTTTGTGTTTTCTTTGTTCTTTGGCAAGCGTTTAATCCTCTGGCTTGAAGCATCCATGGTCAACGGTCAACCAAACAGCAGCAACAGGACGATGCATGCAGAGTTTACTAATATTAAAGGCACTGCAGAAAAAAAATACAAAGGAAAAACACAGGTTGACAAACTGTCCTCATCAACGACCTCAGTCATGTTCTCAAGAAAATAATGCAAGAATATACAAGTTTACATCTAAGTTCATGGAACTGATCATTATTTGGATTAAAAATAAAAAGATTTGTCCAACCTCTCATGACGGTCCGAACAGAGCGGATGAGATGGAGGAGCTGAGCTTTGACTCCTGGATCATCTCCAAAACCTCCAACTCCTTGTTCTACACCCCAACCGACTGGAAACAGATAAGTAGGACAGTACTGTTTATAGAAGGCTGTTGAGACAAATAATCAAACCACAATCCTATGCTAATATCAATACAATCCTATGGAAGCCCATTTCCGCAACTCTAATAAAAAAATAGCAGAAATTATCTCAAAATAATGAGATTAATGAGATACTATCTCAAAATAATGAGATACTATCTCATTATAATGAGATACTATCTCATTATAATGAGATACTATCTCATTATAATGAGATAATTTCTGCTATTTTTTTTAATAGAGTGGCGGAAATGGGCTTCCATACAATCCAATACCAATGTTGGCATTACATGTTCTATATCATGTACTTTATGTTCTGCTGTGTAGATTTTTAATCGTTCAGGACATCAAACATCTGATTTAGTACTACATATGAAAAGTTATTAAACAGCATAGGATAAATGTTCATTGTTGTGCTGATGATCCACAGTTATATTTTTCTTGTAAATGTGTCCTTGTGACTCAACGAGACCAACCTAAAAAGGTTGAATTAATTCATCTCTGGCTACATTTTTAGAATTCTTCTTAAACGAAGTGTCATACCTTCTAGATATAATTGTTATTGCTAATATAAGTGTATTAAAAAGGACTCTACAACCAAGATTGTTCATGAAATAATTACTTGGCTGTATTTATTTATTTACATATGGAATAAGTTCAAGGATGAAAAAGATGTCTTTGAATGCTTTCTTATCATTTCAGATGTTTAAATCCAAATTCCTCATTTTTCTGGAGGAAATAAGTTGATTTTTCATATCTAGAATTAATATTATAGAAATCCAACATAGAATAATTACGAGAATAAATAATTACGCCATTGACAGTGCGTTATAAGTCACAATTTTTATGCAACTTGTTTAATGTTAAAATTAAATTCCTTGATTTAAAAAAATAAATATTGAAAATACATGTTTAATTTTAGAAATTAGTCAGTCTGATTATTAGTGGCTGAAGTTGCTAATTAATTAATTATAAGATTAATTTGATATCAGTTTTCCTCAATTTTTATTACAGTATTTTTAAATTATACTTATGAGTTGTAATGATGGAACTGTGGTAACTAAAATTCATGTTTCTTGTCATAAGAATGTTTATTTTCCCAGATACACAGTGTTCAAGCTATTAAGTAGGAGAATAATAGGTAGACTTGATGTTATTTTTTCTAGAAATAATTATGTTTTAGATATCTGAAATGCTGACAGCAAATCTTCAACGCATTCATTTACATGACAAAAGTTTGATTAATGAGTAAAAGCTTTATAGCGCCTGTCCAACTATTATATGACAAATCGGCTTGCCATATAGGCAAGAACGATGAATAGACAGTAGGTTATGACAGAATATAAAACATGACAGCATATATTAGTATGTAACCTGTTTCTAAATCCCAGCATGGTAATTAAATTCAGTTTACCGACAGAATGAGACTGAGCAGAGCTTCCTGCCCAGCTCTTGTTAGCATAAAAACTGCGTTACTTTACAAATAAACAGACTAAGAAGGAGAAACACTTACTCTTGCTGAGAAATCTCTCCTCATGCAGCACAGCGATGGCATTAGTGCATAAAATAGCGGTCTGGATAAGAGTGTACAGAGTAAACGCCATGCTGGCAATTTACGTCTTGCCCTCTTCAAGCGCTGCGGCCGTAAACCGACAGCGGATGTCGTGAAGTCGACTGGGCGTTGTAATTCAGTTTGTTTGTAGTCTTAAACTTCTATACAGTATACAGTACAGTACAGTACAGTACTGCATACAGGTACAGTGTATCTATAAATGGAATGTAGCTGCTTTTATAGGATTGTTTTGTATTGTATTTTTAAAAAATGAACAAATTTTATAAATACAAATAAAATTAAAAATACCCACTATAATGAAACCACACTTTTTTTTATATAGACTTTTAATTTACACATAAATAGTAGAGAAATTACAAGAACATTTTGAAATACATCTGCAGTAACGGTTTGTAATGGTAACGTTCTATCAGTAGATGGCAACTTCATCCATCCTTCCTATAAACAGGTGAGTGAAATGTTTTTTGTTCTCTTTGACATACACTTAAATGAACCATCCTGGTCATATCACCATTGTGTTGCTTTTTTTCTTTTTTCTTTAAATGTTATAATAAATAGCATTTTCACAATAAGGGAATCAGGATTCAATATTTAAATAAATAAACAAACACATATAGAGAAACTGTAAGGTTCAGTATTTTAAGTGATGTTTTTGTACAGTCTAATGAGATTATTTACAAATAGATAAACATCAGCTGCAAACATCATTGTAAATAAAGAAGAATCTTGCAGAGAGCTTTTAACTGTCTGTTCACCATCAATATACTTTCACACCAGGTGAATATTGAGAAATTGATTCAGTACAAAGCCATAAAACAACACGGTTTGGGGTAGTTTTTGTTTATAAATAAAACAAATATGAGTAAATACATATAATACATTGAAAACGCAGGGAGTAGAATACCTAATTGTGTGCATTAAATAAATTATTGGGTCTGTAAACTGTTTTCTCATTTCATCATCATATATTAATACTGCTGTTCCTCTAACATTATACAACCCTGATCACTAACAGGACATATGCTAGGTTAATTTATATTTATGTAAACAAATAATGCTGATAATTGGTGGTAATGATAATTTGTGTAAACAGAGTATGGGATTGGATTTTCATCACAAAACAGATGTTTTATGTGTGTGCTAATACCAAATCAATAATGTGTGCACACTCATGACTTTTCAACTTCTTTTGTCAGCTGCTTGACGTGCAGCATGTGCAGTTCTCTCCAGATGGTCTTTACCAGATCTAAGAGTTTCACCAAGTCTCTATAGGGGCCATGTTTGCTTTGGTCCTGGTTGAAATTAGCTTAAAATCTGACAATGGAGCAAGTTTGTTTGTTTTTGTCACCAGTTTATGTGAATTGTTTTCATTTCAATTAATAAAATGAAGAAAAACAAATAACCAAAAGAAGAAATGACACGGTTGGTGGCATTTTACCAATGTTCTGGTACAATAGCAGTATGAAGTGGTCCACATGTGTTGTCAGCAAACAGAGGTGGCTCTCGTGAAGCTGTTGAATAATAAAACCTTCAAGAAACGTAGAAACACGATGGTTTGATTGTGTATTTCTCCGGTGGGTTTTATCTCACTTCAATAAAGAGAATTTGTGACGTTCAGCAAAAGTTCAAGCAGCTTCCTTCCTCTTTGGATTCACTGTGAAAAAATAAATAAAAGGTAAATAATTTGTTTTCATTTTCTTTTTCTAATGTTAAAAGATTACATTGGCACATTTTATTTTGTCTTTCTGGGCTCATATTTTTGCCGTCTTTGTCAACTGAAACTACTGTAATTTCATGACGTTACCTTTTTTCTACTTGCTGAGATGAGAGCTGATCTTTTCTTTTCTGATGATGTTTGCGTAGGGAATCTGAAAGACATTAAAAAAAAAACTCTTAGACAAAGTAATGATGGATTTAAAATAAACAAATAAACATGGCTCCACTGTAAAAAGTTGTCAACGAAGTGCTTGCCGTTATGCTTTCACTCGTTGAACTTAAAGAAAACATTAGGATTTCAGAAGCGTTTTCAGTGTTGGCGATTTGTGGAAAGTTTCAAAACTGCACACATGAATTAAACATTTCTGGAGTTCATTTAAATGTCTGTGTGAAATTAATGTGTCATTACTCTCAGACAGATCCATCTGCTGGTTCTAGACACATTTGTCAATTACAGTGCGTGCGTGCACTTTGGTGAGCACGTGCATGCCTTCAAAATGACTTTAAAAGCCTCTTTAGTCGTCTGCCTTTGTAATGACACGATGCAGCTTGCTCGTGTGCTTTGTGTGCGTGTGTTTTTTGTCAGTGCGCGTGCACAGTTTGCTGTCATGTGCGTACAAGCGAGTACAGTTGTAGCATGTGTCAAACAGCAAAGATAAACAGTGTCTGTCAGCCTGTCTGCCAGCTGCTCCTGTGATTGATGTCGACGGAAACACTCAGATGGCTGCAGAGGAACTCGTCACCCATGAAAGACAAACTGCATGATTGACTCTGTCTTTTGATGGACAAATAAGCAACTAAACTACCGTTTATTTCAGTCCTAACCAAGAAAATAAAAATTTGACTTCTATTTTTATTTATTTAACCCATGGCTTAAAATACTGTAAGGCATCACAGAACTCCATTAGATTGTAAACCCTCTAGTTATTTTTTTAAAAATGTGCTGAATCTTAGTTGATGCAATAATAGCATTAGCTTTTAAATTAAGTCTGTGTTTGTGTTTTATTATTATTTGATGATCTATAATGAAATGTGCCATTTGTCATTAACAACTTCCATCAGTGTCAACAATTCACATTAGTATTCTTACCATCTGTAACTGCTGGACCATTTCTTCCCTGTAGGCGAGCTCCCGTTTCATCTGATCTTGAAAATTATCTGAAATTGGTACAAAATCTGGGATTAGGTGGAACATTATCATTTGGGAAACAGATTTTTTAAGCTATCTGATTGAAGAAGTGTTTGCAGAAGAATCTGTTGCTTGGTTCACAAATTAATATACAGTATTTATTAAATGCGATAGTTTATGTTCTGTTCATAAGGGGGTACCGCAGGGTACTATATTAGGTCCTCTTCTATTCATAATTTACATAAATGAATTGGGACAGATTGTGTCTGATGCACTTTTATGCAGACAATACATTTATTTATTGCGCTGAATCCACTTATACTCAAGCTACTGAATTATTACAAAAATCATTTGCTGCTATCCAATTTGCTTTATTAAATTTAGAATGTGTCCTTATTAATACAAATAAAACTAAACTGATGAACTTTTCCAGATCCAGAGGACCACAAAAGATCCCATCTGTGTTCTCTTGCAGTGGAAATGAAGTAGAGCTGGTTCACACAAATATTTGGGTATTTTGATTGACGACCCCCTCACTTTCAAACCCCGTGTGGAAAATCTTGTGAAAAGGCTAAAATTAAAGCTGGGCTTTTATTTTTGAAATGAGTTGTTTTTCATATACTGCTAAAAAGCAGAATACCTCTACAACTTTTAAGTCTGTGTTGGACTAAGAAGATCTTTTGTGATTGCTTCCTCACAATGTCTTAAAATCCTTGACTCTGTCTCTGAGATTCATTACGAACTGCAAATTGTCAAGACACCATCGTGATTTATATTCACGGGTGGGATGGCCTGGTCTGGCTGCCTGAAGGGACTCCCACTGGTTAACCTTTATTTACAAGGCACTGCTTGGGCTCCTGCCGGGCTATATCTGTACTGCAATTGCGCTGATAAATGTTGACTCTTATACTTTTTGCTCATGATTTGCTGCTTCTTTCTGTCCATTTCGCTCAGACTGAATTGGGTAAGAAGGCTTCTGTTCACTCTGATCCCTCTTCTTGGAACTTGATACAAGAATTGGAATTCATCCCATTCAGTGCTTTTACATCCAATTTAAAAGTCCTTGATGGCAATTCAGTGACATACCTGCTTTTTATAGCTTGGCATTTTCTTTTAACTGTGTAATTTTTGTGTGTTGTATTTGTTGCTGCCTCTTCGCCAGGACTCTTGAAAAAAAGGTTTTTAACCTCAATGGGTTTTTATCCTGGTAAAATGGTCTGTACTTACAGGTATATAGCACCATTCTATCTAATCAAGACACTCAAAGTGCTTTACAACACAACGTGCCCTTATTTACACGTTCATACAGCATTTCACTAGATCTATACAAAACTAATCAGTGCTTTTAAATCACATTCATACATCAGTGGGACACACATTGGAGGCAATGAGGGTTTCAGTGTCTTGTCCAAGGACACTTAAGCATGTGACTGCTGGTGGAATCGAACCCCCAATTTTTGCATTGGAGGGCAACTGCTCTAATCCCTCAGCCACCTTTTATGGTTAAACATAAAATTTTAAAATAAAATAAAAAGTGTGCTCAAATTATTTGAGCTACAGAGCTAAGAGGAGCTATGTGAACAGAAAGTATATAGGACCAAAAAATAAGGAAGTTTGTCTCAGTAAGTGGAAGGACTTACGAAACACTGGGAATGGTGCAGTGCCTTTCAGGGCATGAAACTCTTGCTCCAGTCTTCTCCTGAAGTCAATCTGCTCTAAAAGAACCTTCTGGAGCTCTTCTGCAAAATAAAAGCAAAAACAAGAAATTACAAAGAACTTTTGGGAAAAGAATTTGCATCATGCAGTCAGTCGATCTATAAATGTCAACAAGGCTCGTGAAGAATTTGGACTACAGCGCTCATTGCTCAAGAACTTTTACCTTTCTCCATGTTCTCAACATCCTTTTTAAGCGCCACAGGAGAGGAAGCACTTCGGCTCTGGTCACCTGAAAACACAGAGAGTGTCAATTTAGCACAGACCAAAAAGAGTTAGATCGATGAACGTAGAAGTACAAGTCTGTTGAAGGACCCTTTTACAGAAGATCAGCTATCTGTGGAAGTTGGTACGATATCATGATTAAAAAAGGATAATTTGCTAAACTCATTTATATTGTTAAATGAATAAACTTATGTAAAGATGCAGTAAGGCAGCAGCTTTAAAATTATGACATATAGCAAACACTTTAAATCAACTTTACTGAAGGTACTGAAGGCATTTTTGCACTAGTAGTTCACTGTTAAATGTAGTCTACAAAAGAAAAATCATTAATCTTATCAAAATAAGGTAAAAACATGCGTGTGAATGACATCCAGTGCTCATAAAAATATAATTATCAAGCTTTTTGTACATTTTCCTGTATTTGATTTTACATGTTCTCTCTTGTCTATTTTCAGGTAATATTGCAGTTTAGTTTTTGTCCTCTAGGTGTCAGAGTAAGTTTGTGCTAACTGTGCACAGGAGGATTAAACTATTGTACTGTACTGTGGTCAAACTCATCAGTCAGATCAAATCACTTAAATCAGGTGACTTTTAAAGATGAAGCAAAAATTTAATGTGAAAAAGAAAGAGTTTTATCCGCTGAGCAGAAAAACAGAAGCCCGAGTCTCGTCAACTGTTGCATTTATTTTAGCTGCTGTGGCTCAGTGATTGTTGTGAACAGGTAAATATTTAAATCCATGTTTAGCAGAACTGTTTTATGTTTCTGCACTTTAATGAATTGTATTCATTCAAAACTTTTCTGTCTCTGGAGCAAACATATCCATCACAGTATTGTCAACATTGGTAAGCATGTGTGTGTCTTTAAATTAAGCAGTCCAGCACACTGGATGTGCACATTCTCCTTCAGTCATTTTGTGTCCTGGCTCCTTCGGCCTCCCCTTGCTTCTCCCTCTCACTGTGAGCACAGAGAGCTCCCTTCTCTCCTTTCCTCTCCTCTCTCTGTCTCATTTGATAAGCAAATTTGCAGACACTGCCCGAGGATAACAACCTCGTTTGACAGTCAATTAACCGTGAATAGTCAAAGCCAAGGCGGTTTGCATTACATAAATGGAAAATTAGATTATTTTTTCTCCCTAGAAACAGAGGGAGAGTTTAAAGACAGTGGAGGTGTGTGTGTATGTGTGTGAGTGTGTGTGGTGGGATGGGGGAGTGGGGGGTGGGACTCAGAGGAATCATGCCTTCTAATCACGTAGAGCTTCCTACCGCCCAGGGAGACATTTGGCAATCAGGGGAAAGGTGGTCTCATTTAATTTGTTTCGTGTAATTTTTTGAAATACATTATACATTATGCACAGGGATCATTACGATGTCTGCATGTGTAGGGGTTGAGGGAATGGAAAGGGGGGGTTGTAGATATAAATGTTGGCACAGATGTCATAAAGCACTTTTAATGTCTCCCTGACAGATATAAAAAGGCAATAAGCTGTGATTTTTTTAATTTTTTTCAAACGGGAAAATGTTTTTTTGCACTGAGAAAGAAGGGAAAAGGCAATTATGTCAGCAGAGATATGGGCCCAGGATGGAGACTGGCAGCGCAATGCTTATCATTGAGCTGATGTTTTCTAGTTGAACTATAACAACCCCCCTAAGAGTAACGGTGCTGGTGACAGCGCTGCTGAAGAGAGTAGCAGCTTTCTACTTCTTTTCATATTTAGCTATGTTTATGAGAATCTCTTTACTCCTCATCGGAATAAAGAAATGTACGAAGAGGATAACGCTAACCACCAACATTTTCTCACTGTGTTAGGTGCACAATTATATCATATATGTATTAGGGCTGGACGATATGGCCAAAACTTTATCACGATATATTTCTTAACTTCGATCTTTAACAACATAATTCCGATACTGATATAAACAATATAAAAGCCTCAGAAAAAATGTGCATACAAATTAATGTTCACTTTTTATTTTTATTTAGCCTTTAAAGAAAATTGGAATCACTGTCAAATAAACATAACTCTCTCAACTTTGTCCATATTAATAGTTTTAATTTTAAACAACATAACTTAATACATGTGCAAACCTGTGTTGGCTGCATGTGTCTCTCTTTTGATACAGATGGGGGTGTTGTTTCAGGGACATGTTGGCTCAAACTTTTATTGTGTTCTTCTGACGCTCAGCATATTTAATCAGGTGGAAACTCTTCAGATGGTGGAACAAGTTAGACGTGTTCCCACTGCTAATTGGAACGACTCTCCAATACATTTTGAAGCACACTGAAACCTGAATCAGATCTTTGCTGAACCACTTCCACACCACCAAATTAGTCTTTCCTCTCTTATCAATTATGTCATCTGCTTTCACTTCGCTTGTGAAAGCTTGTTCAATTACATTCTGATGGTCAAGGGCACTCATTTTGAAGCAAAAACTTGCACGCGTTGGAGCTTAGCCTAGCATAGCCTAGCATAGCCTAGCATAGCCTGCTAGCGCTGACTCTTCTGGACTCTATCTGTATGTGTGGTGTACGTCACCACTCACGTACATTGTTATGTGTCGCGCCTTTTTCTATTTGGGTTGAAGAGGCCACTTCAATCCGAATAAAAAAAAAATGTGTCGGTGAAACGCTGTAATCATAGCGTAATGTATATAGAAATATTGAAAATGTGCCTAAAACTCATATCCCTATCTTGAATAAAAGTATATTGCGATATATATATCGATATTGAATTATTGTCCAGTTCTACAGTATGTACTTTTTTCATAATTGCAATCTGTCCTGTTTGAATGCCATACTCATTAAATACTTTATTATGTTTTCATCTGAACTTGAAACTTGCAGCCCAAAGTAAGGATCAAAACTTAAAAATTAAAAAAAGAAAGTAAAATGCTTGTACCTGAGCACTCTCTCCAATAGTTTGGGGAAGAAGTCTCGCTCTCAGGCACAAAGAAACTTCTCTGCTCTTTGTTTTCTTCTGGAAGCAAATAGGGGAGAAAGACAAACAGATTTAAAAAAGGGAGAGTCAATAAGGCCCACTGGTTATCCGGACACATGGAGATAACCAAGTGTGTGCATGGCGTGTGTCTCAAACGTATGTGTGCATTTATGATTTAAGTGTGTTTGTCAACACTCTGCAAGAAAACAGACAAAGAGGCATTTTCCTGCACAAAATGGGTCCGAATGGGAGAAGAGGAGCAAATGAAACATTGCAGGAATGTGAAAACCACTCAGTCAGACAACAAATGAAACAAAAAGGCTATAATACAACTGACTCCATCGTTTGATGAAACCGTAACAGTTCACTGAAATAGTGTGCAACTATTTCTAAAAACTGTGCCAAAAAATGGGATTTAAACATTTTAACTTGTATCTTGCAAGTTGCAAGGATCAGAATATTAATTTTTGTCACAGGTGTTTTGCATTTCCAGTATTGCGCAGCATAATCATGTTAAAAATGATTGGCTTTATTTGTTAATTAAACTAGAAATAACATCCTTAAATGTATCCAAATGTTTGCGCCCACCTGAAATGCTGGAATTGTCTTTGGTAGCGTACGCCGGTAGTCCTTCTTCTCTGTTTTTCTGAACCTAGAAAAACAAATTGTCAGTAAGCATTTCCTTTAATGTGATGAATTTTGCAGACATTAAAAAATATAAAATTTATAGGATGGCAGGATGTGCAAAGCAGATATGATTAATTTTATTTAGATCAGTGCAATCTGCCTTAATCTTATTCAGGTTTTAAGATTTCTCCCCGTTTGGTAATGTCTATTGTTTCTTAAATTAATGTTAGAATTAATCAGTTTGCTGCACAATAAGTTCATTAATGTTGGATTACTCTGTTGCTTCTTCCTCCTGTCAACAGCCTGGTTAATGTGGGAGTCAAAAGGTTAAAGATTAGAGTTGCCCTAACAGGTTGGGGTGACAGAGAGAGAACAAACACTCTGTGTCTATTAAACAGTCCACGCCTGGGTCTATTAGCTGGGATCAGAGTAGGGTGACTGTTTCAATTTCTACAGGGACAAACCAGGCTATCAATCTGCTTATGCAGATCACAACACTGCCTGACTGCTGCACCATTTAAATAATAATTAGCTAAAGTGGCCTGTGGGGATATTTACGTTTTTATAAGCCGCGTCCTCTCGGCGAGGCGGGGTGGAGCTGGAGAGCGGCAAGCTGGCACGTGGAGAGGCAGGTAGGCTGGGGGAGTCCTGCATGGGGTTCGAGGAGGATCCTGGGGAGGTGCTGGGATACACTGCGCCGCTCCCTCTGTCCTTCCCCCTCTGCTCTCCGGTGCTATCGCTCAGGGCAGGGTGGTACAGGTTGTTAGGAGTCTGTGGGGGTCTGCTTGTGAAAGTCCCCTCCTCCTCCTCGTCCTCCTGCTTCGAAGACTCCACGTCCACTTCCCCCTCCTCTTCGCTTTCCTCTCCAGCTTCGCCGTCGCTTCCGTAACTACAACTGCTGGTGGGTGACAGTCGCTGGTGTCGGTCTGACCCGGCGACCACAACTCCGAAGTCCTCATCTGTTGCCCCGACGACTCCTCCGCTGTTGCTGTGTAGCTTGGCGATGCTGTCTGCGTCTTTGATGACAGGACGGAAGGCAGAGCCGTAGCTCGGCTTCCTTGTTTGCAGCGCTGTGTTGTCCAACAGCTTGAGCCATCCCTCTGATGTCACGGGGCGAAGATCAGCGGTTCTTGTTGCGCATTCTGGGTCAAACAACCCTGATCTTGGTGCAGTGGTCCCATTGCTGGGGGTTATAGTCGTGCTAACTCCATTTCCACTGCCGCCCACAGCCCCAGCATCACTTGGGTCTGAGAGATCCAGAAAGGCCTGCCTGAGAGAGGAGTTTTCTGTCAGGGAGGTGAGGGTGCTGGGCTGAGGCTGGAGATAAGTGGGGACGGGAATCCCCCCTGCTGCTCTTGGAGGCCAAAACATGCAAAAAGGTGGATAAAAAGTGTCTTTACGGCCAGGCCATAAGAAACCTGACAGTCCTGTTCCTTTTTGCACAGTTGAAACATCACTGTCCTCTTTTTTCTGCTGGCAGAGACCAAACCCCGGGAATGGATATGGGGAAGGAAAGAGTGAGGTGGTGGGAAACTTCTGCAACATGCTGAAGCCTTTGCTCGGGACTGGGATGACCGGGTAGTTGCATGGCGTTTTGCGGGGAGACAGGCTGTCTCCGTCCAGATCTTCCTCATCCTCAAAGCGACCTCTTTTCTGAGCGCCCAAGTCAGGTCCCATCATGTGAGGCACAACTGTACCTGGGAGGGTCTTCATAGGACCCATGGAGGAGCAATGGCTTGAGGAGGGCAGCGCTCTCTTTCGACTTCCTCCGTTGAACATGGCTTTGACGTCTTCCCATGCGTAGACTAACTCGTCTTGTGGGTGCTTGTCAGACAGTTTGAGGTGCCGTCGCCAGGAGTTGAAGTTGGCAGCATCAGGCTGAGTGTACTTGGCATCTGGTGTGCGGTGGGAATGGAAGATAAACTTATTGGGGGAGAAGTACATGTTGCAGAAAGAGCACTTGATGCATTTGGCTCTGGAGCTGTTGTAGCGCGCTGGTATGAAGTTACCACGGCAGCCCCAGGCACACTCGTGTGTCACGTCAAAGGCAAAGTTGTCGGGCAGCTTCGGTGGCAAGTTTTCCCCCAGGAAGGACTTGCACAGGCGCTCGGCTTCACGCTTTGTGATCATGCCGCAGCGGCGAGATGAGATGGGCATGGCGCCGGCTCTGCGTAGGATCTCCAGCTGAACCGGCGTGCACTGGACACAGGTGATGCCCAGCGCCACACGCCGATTATGAATCTCGTTGTAACTGTAGTTTTTCAGGAGTGTGTTGGAAATTTGTGCCAAGCAGAGTCTCTCGATGTTATCAATAACTAAAGATACAATGGGAACGCCGTATAGGATGACCTGACCAACCTGGTTGGGTTTGAGGGGCGAGGAGGAAGAGGAAGGAGAGGGTGAGGATAAGGAAGAGGATGAGGAGTGAAGATGGGCGGGCCTGGGAGGAGTGAGCGGCTCTTGTTGATAAGATCCTGTTGAGTTTGTCATTATTATGTCGTTAGGGCTTGAAAGATGAGCCTTGTCCATACTTAAAGTTAAAACTGGTCGTGGAACAACCTGTTGAAATAGAAAAGAAAGAGAACAAAAATGCATGTTTTTAACTTTAACTGTAAAAAAAAAGAAGCTTATTTTTATTCAATTTTTGAATGGAAAGTTACATTTAACATGCATACATTTTATAATTAATTATTGCAATGCAATAATACAAAATAAAATAAAAAAATACTTGCGAAAACAAGAAATAAAAAGTACCCATTAGATTTGTTTCTGTCGTTTTGAGTTTCTTCAGTTTTAAAATACAGTATTTTTCTTAGAATTATATGTTAAAATCTGAACATGTTTTAAACCACAAACATCTCCCATTTCCTTCTAATTAGAGGGATTTGAATTAAAATGACTGAAAGAATATGACAAAATATACATTTTAAGCATTCCCCCCCCCCCAAAAAAAAACTTGTTTTATTAAATACAGTAAATTATTTAAATTTAGGTGTTTATTTATTTATTTTGCTTTTTTTAATTCATTTGAATTCAAACAATTACATTTTGAAGCCTTGGACTTTTCTATACATTTTCAGCATTTAGTGGTGTCAGTAGAAAGAGGATGAAAAAAAGCACACTTTAAAAAAATTACTTTTTACAGAGAAAATTAGTCTATCTTTTTTCTTTCTTTTTTTAAAATGTATACCATTTTAGAGATTTACGCACTAATGGAATTGTACATTTTTATAATTTTACACAGCCTAATAAAATCATTTTGTTTGAGGAGAAAAGCAAATCATCTATATAGGGTACTGCAGCAGAATTATGTGAATCCAATTAATGGAAAACTTAAGTTAAACATAAATTGCATTTTTTTTCCCACTCAGTGTTATTCTTTTTATATACAGTATAGGCCTATATATTTGTTTAACTATAGTTTAATATGCATTTTATTTTCTTCATAAAAATGCTTTATAATAATTTATTGTCAGGAATGAAAAAAAGCTAACTTTACAAGCTGTAACAACAAAATGTTATTCATTATTTGGGGATGTTTTCATGAGAGAAAATCAACACAGTTCACCAAATTATGTTTGTGTTTTAAGTTTGGCAGTAAAAGAAAATGAGGCCCAACTAGGCTTGGATTGTACTAAACAACCAAATAATACTTTGGAAAACACACCCAAAAAACAATTCATGACTATTACTATATACCACTCCTACTAATAATAATACAGCTACAGTATCCGTGAGTTTGGCATGTACAATGCAAAATGAAATAAACATTTTTTAACTTTTAAATATTCTTTATTTATTTGTTTCCATTTTTTTTAATCATTATTATTACTGAGCCATTACAACACATATGACTAGTTATGGGGAAAGTAAACTTCTCAATCTCGCTTGAACACTAATTAAACTGTAAAATAATACTAATAATAATAACAATAATACAGTAAAAATAATAATGATAATGATGATAATAATGATAATAATAATAATAACAATAATACAGTAAAAATAATAATGATAATGATGATAATAATGATAATAATAATAATCCATGCAATGTTTGGAAATGTCACGTGAAATCAAATAGTTCATGTAAAGAAGAAGTCATTAGCTCAGTGCTGTCTCGCGCGCGCCACACGAGCGGTTAGCTAAGATTCCTTTGAAGTAAAGTCAAAGTGACAGCGCGGTCCTTACCTCGGACTTCAAGGGAATATTTCCAAAACGTGTCGCGCGGAAGTTACTCCGTCACATCACAACTCTTCTCCCTCGCAGCGTTGAACTCATCGTTTGTTTGTTTGTTTGTTTTCTGACACGAACACTCGGTTAGATCCAGGGGAAGCTCGCGCAGTTCGTTTCTTCTCGGGACTGAGCTCGTGAGATGTGAGTAAACGGCGCCGCTCGCGCTCGCTTTATTCGCCGTTCAGAGCGCCACGCGCCGCGTCCTAATCCTCGCCCCCTCTCTCTCCATCACTTCCTCGCCGTCTCTCCACCGCGCACCTGCCTGGAGTTTGATTGGCGTGCAGCAGCTGAGTTCAGCCCACCAGTCAGGACAAACACGCGCACACGTTTCGCCCACGCGCACTTCCCTGCTCGTCGGAGTAAAGTGAAAAAGAAAAAAAAAAAAAAAAAAAGACGCTCCTCTCCAACTGTCAAAAACGCATGGAAAAAAGTCAAAGTGAGACCGGACTGCGCAGGCGCGCACCCCTCGGCTTTCAACTCCAACTCGTTCAGGACCACATTTTAGAACACTTTTACTTAATGTCCTCGCAATGTTATTCACCAGATCTGATTAATTTTAAATTAATTTTCAAAAAGCTCAGCTGGATGCGTCCTGCTCGACTTGCACCAGAGTTACAAATTACTTAAACGGATGTTGAAGGAAGCGGACACGGGGATGATTGGAAATGTGCACTTTTAAACGCTCACAGTCATTATAACAACAAAAATAAGGGGGGGTGGATAAAAGCTGAGACAGCAGACAGACAGTCTGGGGATCAGAATAATGTCTGTCAGGGCAGCTGATACCCACATCAAGACTGAGGAGGCTTTTCGAAATTCGACTCTGTGCAGGTTGGTCTCAGGGGATGCACGGCAGCAGGAAGCGTGCACGCTGTAGCCCATGGGCTATCATCTGTTGTAATTGAAGGTAACAGGAGATCAGGACCAGCAGAGTGCTACCAGAGACTGTGACAACTCACCTGGTCCTCAAAGTCTCAATGAAAGATTGATTTGTTTATCCAAATGAGGCACCCGCTCCTCATTCAAAACTCTTAAAGCAGATGCTGACACATCTTTTATCAATTAGAATGTGCGTGTGCAGAAATGATCTCCCATCATCTGACGGTGACAACTCCGGGGATCTTGTTTAATTCTGTGGGGGGGGATGGGGTAAGAGACACTTCTCACCGTCCTTGTTAATTAATTAAAACACAACTGTTCACAGGACATTTTAGTGTTTTTATTTGGGACCATGCAATAACTCCAAAAGTGGAGAAAGAGTTCAAGTAATAAAAAAATGCCTTATTATAAGCGCATGTAAACACTTATTTCTGTAGAAAACATTAAAATACAAATTATAATAATGCTTAATGTTATATGTCAGTGCAACAATGACCACAATTGTTTTTTCCCCAATGGGTTTCACTTATTGGTTGTCCTAATGAAAAATGTGGATTGATAAAAAGCTTTGATCAGAGATTCATCTAAAAAAAAAAAAATTAAAAAAAAAAAAAAATCTGTTCATCAACACCTTATTTTAAATTTGAAACTTTTCCAGTACTTTTATCTATTTATTTATTCTATATTTTAAGTACCAGCATGACATGCAGTTCTAATTCCTCTCTGTTTCATTCCATGCACAATATTAAAGGGGAAAACAATCAAATATTATTAAAGAACTTTTCTTTTTATGTTTGTGCACGTTACAATACCCGAAATATGTGTAATATTTCACTCTGTGCAGTCATTTTTCTTAAGTGTGACAGCTGTGCAATTTATTTATTTTTGTAAAATTACAACAAAGAGACTGTAAGTTGGACATTGTTCTCAGTATGCAACATGAACATTTTTAATTTTTAAAAACTGCTTTTTTAAGACTTAAACTTGGAAGAGGAGTTTCAGTACTTTTTTTTATTCAAGTGTCATTTATTTTTATTTTCATAAATAAGTTGAAAAGCAGTGATGCCTCATTTTTCTGAGGCCTTTTTATTGCATAAACTAAAGTTTATTGCTTTGTAAATGCTTAAAACAAACAAAAAGTGATCTTATGTTATAGCTACGTATTAAAAAATATTTTTTTATTTTAAAATGACAAATAAATAAATAAATAAATAAATAAATCCTTCAGTTTCTTCCCACCCTGTCCTCTTAGCATCTGGATGAAAACGACAGGATCGCGATTTTTAATAGTGCAATCCGTGCGTGCGCAGAAGAGAGCGCGAGCCCCATCTGCTTCTTCTCAAACCAATTTAGGCTGTCACCGCGCGTGCTTTTGTCTCGTGGACGGACGCCACGGGAACACTCGACTGGACGGGGGGGGGGGCTGTGACGTCACTACAGAAGATGAGAGATATTATTATTGTGGTGAAAATAAGCGAGTTTATGCTTCTTCGTTTTCTTTAATTGCCAAGTTTAGACTTTTATAACTTCTACAGAGCTTTTATTATTACCATTACCATTATTGTTATTGTTATTATTATTATTATTATTATTATTATTATTATTTCATTTAGATTTTTTTTTTTTTGTCCAACATGTCATCCAGAGCAGAGCATGACTAAACCACGAGAAGCAGGAAAAAAAAGGGTTTATTGGAATACAATGTCGACATTAGCCCCGTTGGAATACATTTCACTTTCTTCATAATGCATTAGCCGCTCGCCCTACTGAGAAATTAATCATGCGTTTAAAAAAAAGAATTGCGTGACCTCAGAGGGTCAGACCAGGGGGGTGGAGGAGAGAGTACAAGAGTGGGCCCCAAAACATAATAAATTAAGAGCTACAAGACTAAGTGAGCCTGAGACGTTTAACATGAAATCTGTCAATAAATGACGCACGCCCCGGGCGCGTGATTACCATATTAAAATGCATCACTCTCCTTTTGTCAAAAGCCTCAATTACAACAGATTCCCCCCCCCCCCCCCTTAATATAAAATTATCCCACTCTGATTTACTTTTTTTTATTTATTTTATTTTTTAACCAATTTAAAGACTGGTTAGAGAGGAAATAGAAAAATTCAGATTTGTGTTGATTTCTCCAAATAAATTAAAGTTTAGAGGTCAAACGCGCTCCATGAGGTTTAGGAGCGCGCAATCTTCCCTTCATCTTCTTGTCCCGTGCATCATCAAACAATATACAGTATATATAAATTAGAGGGAAAAAATGATTTAAATTACTTGAATATACATTTTTGATGATGATGGATAAAAAGCCTCGTGGATTTAGGTGTGGCGGTGGGAGGGGGGTGGGGGGTGGGGGTGAGGAAGTGTACCCCTCCCCTCCTTGTGCCAGCACAGGTGCGGGTCATTACTTCTCCCTGCTTCATGGAAGCATCACTACATTATCACGATAAAAGAATGCAGAAACATTATTGGTCTATTTACAGTATTAGTCTTGGCACGTCACAGCCTATTAAGCTGCATTATTAGGCAGTGTATGGCAGCAATGGGCCGTCGTGTAAAATCAGGGCTTCTATATTGTTTTTTCCTCCTTTTTTCTACATTTATTCATCCCCCCCCCCATTTTTGATTTCTCACACCATTTTATAGCAAATGTTTGCACAGTCTAATTAAGTTTTCTCTTTTTTTATTCAATTCCAATTAGAGGAACACAAATTTAGCACATGTATTTTAGTGAATTATCACAAAATTTCCAAAAATCTACCTTTAAATCTTCAGTGAGTGACACCAAACCCATTTTTTATCCTCATTGTGTCTTAACTGTACTTTAATGGGTGCATTTTTTTGTTGTAGTTGAGTTTAGCGGTTGTTGAGTTGCATCTGATGAAATCTGTAAAGGGAGGGAAAATACAGTATTGAAAACATTTTTTACTGTCTTTTTTTCTTTTTGCTGTTCCTTCTTAAAAAACACACACACAAAAAAAAAAAAACTAACAATTTTTTTTCTTTCGGCTTTCTTTCCTTCGTTAGGTGTCACCACAGCGAACTAGTTGCACGAAGATTTGGCAATTGTTTTTACGCCGGATGCCCTTCCTGACACAATCACAGACCACCGAGCTACCACAGCCCTCTGTGTGGAGCAGAGTGCTACTATCTAGGGTTCCCAGGGGAGCAGATGGTGTGGGTTAAGGGCCTTGCTCAAGGGCCCAGAGTGGGTGGTATGACTGCTTCACTTATCCCACCACCATTTTTGATGTTGTCGGTACCAGGGCTTGAACCGGTGAGCTTCTGATCACAAGCTCACCTTCTTAACCTCTGCGCCACCACTCCCTTAAACTCATATGCAAAGTAAGAAAAAAAAAAAAAACAGAAGCAGCTTATTTAACGTGTCAAATGTGATTTGTTGCATTTGTTGTATTTAAATCTTCAGCTGTTTGAAGTTTGGCAACAGGCCACAAATACCACACTCACGGAGAGCGATGATTTAAGTGGACTTGCAGCGTCGTGTTTTTGTCCTTTCCTGTTCACATCAAACCCTCCTTGTTGCTGATTCCCAAACCGAGGAACTCCTCAGAGTCCTCATCACAAAGCTCGCAGTCAGCGGAGCCACGGACAGACACACGGCCAGCCTGCGAGGACAACAACACAAACGCTAACTGCTCACACACACACCTTAGAGCTCGGAGCTGTTGACAGGTGGATACCAGCTACTGCTGCTGCTGTGCAAGGTGGATCTGCTCCTCATGGCTGCTCCTGTTGCTTCATGTGGAGTTGTTGCACAGCTTCTCCTTAAATTTCATCCTTTGGCCCGCCAGCCATGAGGTGTTACACTTGAAGCTGGAAGGCTGAGCCCACAGGCGGTCGTCCCATCGCGACCAGCTTGCAGCAACACAACCCGACACTGTTCCCCTATACCTGATCTGTCCGCTCTCTCCCTTTCTTTCTCTCCCTCTGCCAGATTCACTCCTTCCTCCAGCTCCCTCTGGAGTCAGCCAGCTTTTCTTCTTCACCCACTCCTTCCCACCCCCACCCCTCCATCTGCAGGAAAGCTCGTCTAACTGGGAGTAAAGCTACGCGCGGTAAGCAGCTAGAGGCGAGTGGCGCTTCATCATGTGAGAAACAGAAACACTGGCCGGTCTGGTGGATGTTTTTTTTTTTTTTTTTTCAAACTACACACTCCAGCCAGTCTCAGCTGCTGTTACTGAGGAGCCCCGGCTGCCCAAACGGCAGCAGATCGACACTTCAAAACCAAATCCACAAGTTTGAAAGTCAGGAAATATGATGCGATTCAGTTCCACTTTAATTCTAGACATTTAGAAAAAGCTATTGGTTTACAGTGAATTAAATGTAGAAATAGACGCGTTGCTCTTTAAAAAGAAATGTGGTGAGATGAAGTTTGCACCCTTGTTCAGGTTGGGGAGTTTTGAGTAATTCAGTGGGTCAAACGCGCATCAGCAGACAGTTCTGAGCGTATGTGAGGCGAGGAATACAACTCGTCCTCGCTGTCGCCTGTACGGCCGGTGTTGTAGCGGTTACGAGCTCTACAAATGAGCAGAGTCAAAGGGATAAGACATTAATTACATTATGATAAACCTCCCAAAATCTTAGATCATCACAGGTCATGTGACTCACAAGTGGCTGAAGTGGCATTTTCTCTGTCTGTCTTTAATCCTGCAGCTAGAACGGCTCCAAATCCTGATCCCCCACCCCCTCCTCTATTAAATGAGGTGGTGGTGGGAGGGAGGCTACGGACGAGTGGGGTCTGGACTTGTTGGTGTGTGTAGGGGTTGGTGAGAGGAGGTCCGATGCCTTTTTTGCCGTGAGGGACTAATTCAATTGTCGAAGATGCTCGCAGAGGTTGCAGCTCTGATCAATATGCGACAAATACTGGAGTAAATATCCCGAGCCGATGCGGACGCCCGTTTGAAACAGTGTTTAATCTGAGAAAGAGGGAACCTGGAAAAAGATTTTCTCTTTACCTACGGCAGCCTTGTGTAAAGAGATGGATAATTTCCCTCAAAGTTCAACAGTTGCTGCTGGTATGATGCTTTAACATCACTGCTGTCTGAAAACTATTACACGTTCAAAGATTTTGCAGTCGTCTGTGCAAACGCCATTCTAAAACCCTAATCAGTTATGTGTTATGTGATTATTCTACAAAAAGTATTAGAGTCTTTTGTCTGGAAGTGTCTCAGGCTACACTAAAAGTGGTAGCAGTATTGCTGCTAACTCAGCAACTTTATTGCTACATGTAGCGAGTTTCCAGATCCCTCTAGCAACTTTTTTTAAGCGACTATCTCACTACTTTTCCCAGTATTATTGGAGACTGTTACAGAATGCACGTGCACACACTGATCTGCATTCACTGTCCTCAGCGAGTGTTGCTGTTGCTGACAGACCGTCCGACGCACGTGCAGCAATTCCAGCTGCAGTCAGAGCAGAGACCCACGCCATGTTCACACTGTGCATGAATCACGCACGTGCAAAGATCAGTTTCATCTCGCCGCCAAATTTTCCGTTGTCTCCTTTATGGCTAACGTGTTGTCGAGGTAAACACACTTTACAGAGATTGTTATAAACGTTATTGTTGTAGCATAAATGTGCATGTTTCACTGGGATTTAGCTCCAAGAAAAACCTGAATAACTTTGTCAGAGCGTCTGTTTTAAGGTCACGTTGACCACCCCAAGCTTGTATAGAGGAGTGTTGTATGTAAAGCTAGCAATTCCACCCCATAGAAGAGTCTTGATTATATATTTGTACATTAATTATTTTATTTTAGTTTATTAAGTTTATTTGTCAGGGACCTCACATTTAGCTCTAATTGCACTGTGTAAATTTATAGCTTCCTGTCTCATTTCCATCTGCAGCAGTCTTTGAAATCTTAAATTATAATCTTAAATGGATATATGGATTAAATTAATAATCTTAAATTTGATACTCTAACATTAAACAAACTGATTTATTAGTGTAATGTGAGTCTAGGCAAAACATTAGTCATGAAAATGTATTTAATAAAGTTTATTTGTAGTTCTAAAGAGTGTTTTTCACTCACTTTTTGTTTCTTCTGTGTTGATATTTATCTCTACAGCCTGGATCACCATTATTAGCAAATAATTTGGCAAATTCTAGTGACTTTTATGAACACAAATTGCTACTTTCCTTGCTAACGAGTTGGCACCAGTGACTGGCAGCTATCTGCTAACTGTACTGCCCAATAACCCAGAACTTTGTCTAAATAGCAAAGTAATGTGAAACTGACCAGTGTGTGAAGGTTTATAAATTAAGAATCCACATGAACAGCTATGAAGTTTTTAAAATTGTAACTGTTTGACAATAAAAAAAATAATCCTTTTCGGTTTAACTCCTGCTTGAATTAGACGTTAGCTTGTCAATCTAACCTGAATTTCATGACACGTAAACAAAATGAGAAATCATAAAAAGGACGCTATTTTTGCTTCTTTTACATATTTTTCTAAACGTTAATAAATCCTTTCTCCCCAAATATTATTTTCTGTACACACTACTCACATTTAAAACAAATGAATCAAAAATTAAACTCTGCGTCTCCACAGAACACCACTCCAAAAGTCAGGATTACCACTTTAATGTCCATTATTTTAAGGCCCACACACTTAGACAACCGTCACAAAATCTACATTATGAATTCATCAGTGGACAAACTGAGGTTATAAATAAGTTCTTCGTGCGCACATTGCCCACCTAAGTTGCAATCAAAACAAATTAATCACACCAAAAGAGGGTCTCTGATTTGAGAGGGTCCTGTCCACTAATTTAAGCATCGTGAGGCCTCCACACTCCTCCACACAAACTCCAAAACAAATCTGCAAGCATTTAAAGAGCTGGCTGCTTTCATCATTGCAAGCAGAATCAACAAGACGATCGTTGGCCTCTGGCGCAAACAGCCTGACAAAGTTAAAGGAGATATTAGGAGCGAGGGAAGCTTTGAAAAATAAAAAATAACACAGAAGAGACCTAAGTGCAGCACAAGCATAAAAACGGTACAAAGCTTTTACCAAACTTTTCGGCGAATAAGTCGTAGTTTTTTGCTTAGATTTGGTAGTCCTATGACTTTTACGCCAAAGCGACTCATATACTTTTTCCTCCCATAAGGCAATTTTGACTGACGCTTTAAATTTGTAAAAACTGCAACAGTGAGTCCTCTCATGTGCGCTCACTTCACTCGGTGCAGGTGGAGGAACGCTGGAGAGCTAGCGGCTCTGGCCACGATGGATGGATGGATGGATGGATGGATGGATGGATGGATGGATGGATGGATGGATGGCACCGCGCTGCCCAGGCAAAATGAAGCTGTTTTGACCATTAAATAAATGCATAATAAACGTGAGTCGGTGGTGACACATAATAAATGCGACTTATACTCCAGAGTGACTTATATGCTGGAAAATACGGTAGTAGGTGAGCACAGAATCACAGAAAAGATTTAAACTATGATGATGTTGACAAAGATATATTTCATTTGGATCTGATACTCTATGATGTACCATAAAAATTTGTTCTTCATAGAAATCTGTGCTATGAGAGTTAAGCAAGTCAAATTATTCTATTTTAATGAAAATAAACCAAAAAAAAAAATGAAAATAAAATTTTAGAAATACTGAAGCCATGTGTATTTTATATTTCAACTGTAATTTTAAAGATTGAGCCAAAACAAACTGCTTTGTACAAGCTGACCCGTCTTCAGGTTGTCCAGAATGCAGCTGAAAGTTTAACTCATATAAACAAAGCTGTTTTCTCCTCCCTTCACAGGCTCCCAGTTCAATTTAGAATCAGTTTTTAAATTTGAGCTTTAACTTTTAGAGCTTTGCATGAATGCCTTCTTATATCTCTGACTTGGTTCAGCTCCACGCACCGTCTTGCAGGTTAAGATCATCTGATCAGAGGTTGTCGGTGGTACCCTGCACCCATTTCAAATCTCACAGGGATCGGTCGTTCCAAGCAGTTGCACTCCAACTTTGGAATGCTCTGTCTCCATCTTTGCACTGCCTAGATTGTACTGATGCATTTAAAATTATTTTATAAAACAAGCATTTAGCTAGATGTTGAATTCTGTTTTTTATGTTTTACCTGTATTTTTCTATGTTCTATTTAACATACAGTTAAATGAATGTTGGTGTATGTTCTTAATATTTTACTGCTTCTATATGTGAAGCACCTCATGATGTCATATTTATGGAAAGTGCTAACAAACTTTACTTATTTAAACATAATGATTTTGTTAATGCTTCATGAATTCAGCATGTGTGTATAAGGCCAATAATCAAATAGTTGAATAACAGCAGCTGAGTTGGCATAATTTTCAATACAGATGTGAACTATATTATGAAAGATCAAATGGATCAATGTTTTCAATATTTACAACAAGCTTCATTCAGATATCCTGGGAAATACAATTGACACAGTGGATGAAAATAATTAATATTCAATGTAAACGGCACAGAAATATCAGAATTAGACCATTATGTTCCAATGCTGACCTGTCGATTCGGTGATACATGCTTCTGTATTGGTGCTTTTCAAAAAGGGGGCATGCATGTCCAACAACGGACACTTTTCTTTAAAATCAAGCAAATAAATCACAGTGAGTATGACACCCTTTTACATGTGAATGGTGTCTCCTGAGTTCTGGTTAAGGGGAATGTGTGAATATCTCAACTGTACCTGCAGACATAATGAAGTGTGTCTCTGCAGTAAAACAGAACAGCACTAAAGTGATGAGTTTAACCCAGCAGAAAGAGGGGCTGTAAACATGACAAATGCCTGCTATTGATTTCAGGTTTAATTACTCCATGCAGCACTGACAAAGCCCATCTGATGCTGTTGTGAAGTGTAAATGGAACAAATTACACTTCATTGCCCATAAGAAACTGATAGCGTCGGCAGTTTGCATTGTTTACTTTGTCCTCGCAAACCGACGAGGCCTGATCAAATCAAAACATGCCTGAACACTAAAAATTTTCTTTCTCAGTCTTGGAGAGAAAATAGATCAGAAAATAAGGAAACAAACACATTTCATGTTTGGTATTTGATTTTAAATATTAAAATACCAAATAAAAACTAAAAAGAGCCACAAATAAACTTCCGGCAGAAGCTGTGACAGTTTGTGTAAAACAGAGGAGCTGTGGTCAGCATATTTATTAGATTTTTCATATTTGAAGGTGTCTAATCATTCTGCTTCATGCACCGTGATTTCCGAATGCACACACTTCTTATTATGTTATGCTAATATAGACATTATGTGTGCTTTATATTGGTCTCAGTGATTAAAGTGACCCATTTCCTTAGAGCCTTAGACTCTCCCAGAGCTTTTTTTATTTAGTGAAGAGTATTGTTGTTGTATCATCTTATTTCTTGGAGTGAAAAAGACTAAACTCTTTTTTGCATGACTAACTTTTATCTGGCTAATGGGAGTTGTGTCTATGAGGAAGACTTCTAATTCTTAAATTGTCTCACGCCAACAACTTCTTTAAAGTTGCTGCACTTGGATGCATGGCGGCTTAAGCTCCATTGCCTTTTCTTGTTTTGAACTAATGCATTCTTGATCACCGTTTAATGAAACTATATACCACATGGCGATTTCACATTAGATAAGCCATGTGAAACCCCCATCAGCAAGGAGGCTCTGGCTGGGGCTGATAATCCTGCAGATGAAAACCTTACAATAAATAGTGGTTTCTCTTATAAAAGACTGTTCAAATGCATTGTCTTCTACTTGCAGTGCAGATTCCTGTTTACAGGAGCTTGTTTCCTGATATGAACGAAGAAAGGTCTGGAGGGTTTGCTTATTTTAGCAAACTGCACGCTAACAATAAATTTGCTATAAAAATTGTTGGCCTACAGGTAACAAAACCAGGCGCAGCATCTCACCACGGCATGCTTCATCAAACTCGTCCAGACAAAAAGACTACAACAGCAGCGAGTTGTCATTTGTGGCAAAAGCACTTAAACGAGATTGACCATGGCTTTTAATTTTAATTGCACACTGCTCTTTTCTGCGTATCTTAAGGGACGTATTGTAACAAGCAATGTGCTGACACTAATCCAAAAACAAATAAACAATGGGATGTTTTTTTTAACTGCTGTTCTTTGACTTCAGTGTATTTGACAAAAAAATCATGCATTGACATTTCTTGTGACTTTTTACCTTCGTATCTTCCATTTTCTTTGCGCTTGCTTGAAGATGAGGCGTGCATGTCTGCATGAATCGCTCTGTTTGTTGTTGGCAGTTATTAATATCAGACTTCAATGTGCTCATTATGAGAGTAGCTGATTTGTGTTTGAACTCCAACACGTTCAGATATTTTCTGCATTAAGACAAACAAAATCTTATCCAGTGCTGGTCAATTATTTTAACTTCTACTCTTCTTAAAAGTAATTCCAAGGATAAAACAGACTGAAATGGTTTAATTACTTTGATGCTACAGTTTTATAAGAAAAAGATGAGAAATTTCCAATATTATTGTAAGCTTTTACATCATATTTGTTTTTGTTTTTTTAACTTACTGCAGTTTAGTTATTGTGGCCTGAATGCCTTCAATATTTTTTTCCAATTGATCTGAGTCATCCAAATTTTTCTTTATGTACGTGATCCTACACAGAGTGCTGTCAAATCTCTTTAGAGTGGAACTGTGGAAATCCTGTAAAGAAAAAGAAGCAAGAATGTTGGGTAAAAAAATAGTGTGTAAACTATGTTTTATTGATAGAGATCAGACTAAAAATTATAGTTTTTCAGAGGATCAACATGATAAATAGTTGTCAGTATCTTCATTCTCAGCAAGCTTTAAAGAGTAAACCTGACTTAGCATCTGTCCTGTCCAGTTCAGAGCAACTCTTCTTACCTGAGCAGCTTCCAGTTGGTCGTGTTTCAGCTTTTCCTCCTTTTTCAGGTTGAATAAAGTCTCCTTGTGTTCACTTTGCATTTTCTCTAAATTTTCTGTCAGTTCCTTCATTTTCTAAACAAACAAACAAACAAACAAACAAAGGTCTTCTACGACCTAAACTGGATAATTATATACAGTACTTCAAATACTTTTTAAATTATTTACATTTTTTATGTTTTTGGGGCACCAGTGACCTCCGCAACCAGGAAAGGTAAAAGCAGGTAAAGATGGATGGATGTATTTGTATATGTTTGGATATGTTTATATGTGTTTATATAATATATATATACTGTATGTTTATATATACAGTATATATATATATATATATATATATATATATATATATATATATAAATTATATATATATATATATATATATATAAATTTA
>JARVGV010000578.1:23957046-23967722 GCA_031762435.1 Hypsolebias longignatus | reverse complement strand
CAACTATAAACACTCAGCATAAACAATCACAGATTATATAGGTGTTTCACTTACTAACATACAAGAATATGAAAGAAAGATAGATTATAAGGTCAGAAGGATTGTTTATAAGGTCAGAAAACACATTTTACATTATCACTCTGGAACAGGGTAAATCTGGACTCAGACCACATGACCCTCTTCCATTGCTCTAGAGTCCAATCTTTATGCTCTCTAGCAAATTGAAGCCTTTTTTCCGGTTAGCCTAGTGGTTTTCTTAAGGCTACCCAGATGTTCAGTCTCAATCCCTTGAGTTCCCTTCACATTGTGTGTGTGGAAATGCTCTTACTGTAATGGTAAATGGTAAATGGAGCTTACTTATATAGCGCTTTCTAGCCCCCATGAGGGGCCCCAAAGCGCTTAACATAGCCCTGACTGCTACTGTTGTTTTTCTTTGATTTGAATTAAAATGTTTAAGTGATCGCCAATCACAAATCATTCAGGATTTTTTTTCCCGGCCACATTTCTTCCTCGAAGAGGATGGGTCCCTAGTTTTTAATAATGCGTTGGACAGTTCTTAACACAATTTTAGTAGTTCCTACAATCTCCTTAGATGTTTTCTCTCCTTGATGCCAGTGATTTGACCCTTCTCAAACAGACCGACATCTTTTTCACGACCATGCGATGCGTCTTTCGACATAGTTGTTTAAGAAATGAGAAGCAACTCATTGCACCAGTTGGGGTTAAATAACTTGTTGCCAGCTGAAAGACAAATCACGCACACAGTAATTATCTTACAGGAGGCTCATAGGTCTATTTGCTTAGTTAAATCCAGGTGGCAACTTTTTTTTTGGCCAGGCAGTGTATTTAAGACAAAGTTCAGATTTGCCAGCCACAGCATGTACCAGAAGCTAGCCAGTGTCTCCATTGTCGGACACAAAACAGCCAAGATCATGATACAGACTATACAAACTGTAAAGATCAATTAATAAAATATTATCTATCAAGGTTAAGTCAGTTCCTCTGGACAAGTTCTTATTGAAGCAGGCTCTTGTGAAAGGTGCCACTCTGCATCTGAGGTTTAATCTCAGGTGGTTCCTGCAGTCCACACTCTTCCTTACGTTTTGCTCAATCTCACAAACTAGTTTGAGGCAACCCTGGTCAAAGTTGTTGAAAATGTCCTGATGCATGCTCAGCAATCCAGGTAGATACATCTAACAATGTTAAGTCAGGTCCTCTGGATGGATTCTTCTTTGCTGACAAAGTTGTTCAACAAAGACGACTCCATCCAGAGGACCCGACTTAATCTCGTTAGATGTATCTACTTGGCTTATTGAACATGCAACATGCATTAGGACAATAAAGTATTTTAGTCATTTCAAAAGAATGCTTTATTCACATTAGCTACCAAAAAAAGTAAACACAAAGTAAATAGTGCTCGCAAATTGGCATTACATGAGGATGTTTATTTTGTCAGGCGTGGATGAGAATTTACTTTGAGTACTCTAGTTTCCTCCCACAGTTCAGAAACATACATTTAAAGGATTAATTGGTGGTTGTAAATTGTCCCTGGCTGTGAATGAGTGTGTGCATCACTGTTCGTCCCAAAGTGTTCCTGTGATATACTGGTAACTTGTTCAGAGCGGACCACACATCTTGATTGGTGGATTTGGCACCAGCTCCCTGTGAGGCTGCACAATAACAAATGTATAAAATAGATGGATGGGAAATCATTTAAAAAATATTAATAATAAAATACATGGAAGAAATGGAAGGAATACAATTACCCGTCAACCTCTGCCAGTAAAACTGCTGGTGCGTTCACCCATTTTGACCACCTAGCTTGGTTAAGTTGCAGAAGCTAGAAGAACTAACCAGATTAGTCAGAGGGTAGGAAAAAAAAAAGTTTTTCCTTTAGGCAAAGCCAAATGATCTGGCGCACTAAAAAGGACTGCGCACCGATAGAGTCCTGCTTCCAATGTGTGTGTTGCAGGTGGAAATTTAGCTTGTAATTAACATGTCATAATCAATGTGGGGGAGTTTGACACCTTGTAATCACTGTGTGGAGATTAGTACCCATAGCCCCAGGATACACACATGCACACACACACACAAACAGTTGGATAAAGATGTGAACAGCTTGTCCACACATGGAAACAACCGACCGAACACACACACATACACATCAGCGTACACAAATAAATGTGTCTGTATCCAGCAGCCTGCTCAGCTGATCAGCCTTGAACACACACTAGAACCACACACACATATGTACACACAGTGGGCCTGTTTAATATCATTTACATAATGAGAGCAGCCATGGTAATAGCTTTTCCTTTCTCTTATTATCATAATTTCACTCTGGGTGCCAAATGACAGAAGAGAGAGCGAAACACAGCAGAAGTGTCTTGTCCTTGTTACCCTGAAACAAGTCTTTGTCAAAGTCAAGGCCACCGCACCTGATTGTGTCTTTTTGTCTATTTTTCTTACATTATTAGGCTTTTGATTCACATTTTTGTCTCAATAGTTCAGTAAATGGTTTACATTACTGCACAGGGACTAGAGAAAAAATAAAACAAACTCCATTCTATATTTGTGAAGTTGAAAGAGATGCTTAAAACTAAAAACTTGCTTATATGACTATAATAATGTACATATATACACAGTATATAGATAAATTGTATTTTTAATTTTTTTAGAATGTTCTGGTTACATCTTTTTAAAATTCAATATCCACTGCATTCTTTTTCACAGGGAAATGTAGTTTCATTTGTTTTATTTATTCATTTTTTGTAGTTTCTTACTACAAAACCACAGCAATCTCAAAACACGGCACATTTTCAAAATCAATGTGTAAATGTCTGTGAACTTTCACAGAGGCCCAGGAGGAAAGTGGGGTCATGTTCTCCTGAAATCTAAAGAGTAAAAGACACATTGGACTCCTGTGTCTGCGTGTCTGCTGAACGTCATTGATTTCTGACTAAAATAAAATAAAAAAGACCGAGTTTCATCCGTAAAAGACGGATCGAGTGTTACACACTGACTAAAAAAAAAAAAAAGATGACGTGGGGGAGAGATTTTTACATTTATCAAATGTCTTTATATTGTATCAGTTTATTTATTTAAAATGCACAATTTTATTTGGTCATTTTTCTTTTTCTTTCCACCCATGTCCAAATAATTATTTCCACCCTTTGTTAAATCTAAATTTTAACATTTTTTTCACCCCTAATCTTCATTACTTTGAAAATCGTCCGTCCTTTACATTCGTCTCCCTTTGCCAATCATCTCGTATTTGCCCTCCCACCTCTTCCCTTCCTCTGCTGCTTCGTATTGACAGAGGAGGTATGCATTTTGCTAAAACATGGGCTGATGAATCATTGATGTTGGTGTTGAGGTTTCAGTGGTGCGGGGGCAGCCGGATGTAAATAAGTGAGGACTAGACATGGGGTATTGCTAACTGATATTCAGCCCTGCCCGTGTCTGAAACATTGATGAGATATGCTTGAGAGTGTGTTTTTGTCTATGCACATGCTCGCAGGACTCTGAAGGATATTTAAGAGGGCCAGATATGACAGTTGTTTACAATGAGGGACAGATAAGAAAGAACCAAGGAAGGAAGATAAGACCAAAGAGAAAAACAGGGTGACACATAAGGAAACGTAAGGAGAAAGGTTAAGATTATGTTACTCCTGTAGAGGAGAAATATTAGAATTTAACGATGACATAATTCAAAGTGACATCTGAAGTAATATTTTTAAGTTTGTAAAGGCACACTTTTTTTCTTTCTTGATTTTAATCTGTAACCCACAACTTGACACCCCCCCAAAAATGTTTAATAAAAATAAATAAACAGTCAAAGGTGAATTCCATAATGTGTAAATCATGAATCCCTTTTTATTCAGCTCTTTATGTTTTATTCCATGCTCAGAAAATATTTTGGCCTCCAAGTGCCACCATATTTACCAGAGATTCACTAAAGTCCTTTCCTGAACATGAATGCAAACATTAAAACTTTCAAAGCAGTTTAATTAAATCTGTCTCACTAAAAAGATGATTTTCTAATTTATTTAATAACCTTTGTTTAACCAGGCAGATATCACTGTGATCACAAATCTCTT
Organism: Hypsolebias longignatus; assembly: GCA_031762435.1. Classification (NCBI taxonomy): domain Eukaryota; kingdom Metazoa; phylum Chordata; class Actinopteri; order Cyprinodontiformes; family Rivulidae; genus Hypsolebias; species Hypsolebias longignatus. Next base: position 23,963,622 of record JARVGV010000578.1, on the reverse strand, counting down.
TTGCAAAGGACGCCTGGGCCTGAAGGCAACATGCATGTTCTTGGATCTGTGAGAGAAAACCAGTGAAACCACGAGAAGAACATATAAACTCCACACAGAAAGATGGTGACCCCCTCAGTTTAACTCGGGGATTGAACCCTGGACCTTCTTGCTGTGAGGCAACGGTGCCACTAAGCAGTCATTAAAACCAACTTGTGGTACCTTGATGAGCAAAAGAGCAGAAATCTAACCAAGCGGAGTCGTAAACAATTAAAGTTCACTTTATGTGAAACGTCTCGTTCTGTAATGGGGCAAACGTCAAAGAAACGTTGGCAAAACTTTCCACAAAAGTGATCAAGTCTGCTCTGGATGGTTCTGACCTCGTGCCAGGATCACATTTACACAGCAGCGAGTGATATTGACTCATTTGGTTAGCCTCCGACAGACGCACAGGAAATAACCATCTGCTGTTTGATTTGGCATCGCAATGCCTTCCTTCAAAGAAGAGTAGATCATCCGTAAGTGTTCTCGCTTGATGGAGATTCCCTGACCTTTCTAGACATTTTAGACTTGAGCACACACAAACACTTTAGCCAATCTCTGTTCCACACCTTCACTTAAAGCATTTTTCAGACCTCTTAGTCCTTTCCTCCCTGCACTGAGCATCATTGATACAGTCATTTAGTGCACTAATACATGAGTGTGGTCAGTGCTGTTACATTATGCATCAGTTGGGGTCAGTGCACAGTGAACTGTGCTGGTCTTCACTCTAACCACACATTGTAAAGACATTATCTATTTTCCACAGAAAACACTGGCACAGTAATGGGTAGGGATGCCCTAATTAAGACTTTTTTTTGTTCTCATAATACCTGGTCTACTCATTTTAGATGAAGTATCTGCCAAGACTGATTCTCAATCTGACACAGTTTTAAACTACACTCCATAACTGCAACATGACCAATAAATGTACTTCCACGCATATGTCCCACTGTAGCTCTACATTGCTTTGCTAATGGTTTTTCTTATGTTCAAAGAATGCTATGGCATTCATTTCACACTTCAGTGTGGTATAGTAGAAGAAACAGAAATACATTTTTATTCTGAAAAATCTGTGCAAGTTGTAAATTGTTGTATTGCTTTTACAATCAAATAAATGTCTCTAAACTTCATTTTACACCACATGAATTTAACTGAATCGAATGTGTATGAAAACCATTAAAGGTTTTGACAACAGCTTAGTGTAACCTGCTTCTTTGGATCATGCCTATACCTACTCAAAAGAACTTGTGAATTACTTGTTTTATTAATATGGTATAAGCAGGGCTTTATATGAGCCAGATTCTTCTGAAACACGATCTGGGAACTCTCTTATTTTGACAGTCGTTCCGGTAACTGTTTGCTTGGATCCGGTAACTCTCAGGCTTACAAATGATGAAGTTATGAACAAATATGACTGCCTTGAACAAATACAACCTGTACTGGATACATAATCTGAAAATAAGTTAGATAAACACTCATTTTAAACACAACAGCCACTTACGAGCTTCCTAATAACACACAAGAGCTCCTCGCTTTCAAGTAAGCATTTCCGCTTCTGCCCTTAGAAAAAAATCTGCCCTTAAAAAGTACAGTCAAGAGCAATTTAATTAAAACACAAAAAATATAATTAAACAGCACAACTTAATTGCAAATCAGCATTATAGTTTAAGTGGATCATTAATAAAATTTTGATTTATTAAAAATACAAGGGATGTTTGATAGGTAATCACGTGGCATATGTCACTTATCAAAACAAAGGCACCAATTTGTCAAAATAACAGCGATCAAAATGTTGAAAAGACAGTGCAATGGGGGGGGGGGGGGAGGTCCAATTCATGGGGTCCAACGCAGTCCAATTAACTTTTTTTAATCATTATTATTATTTTTTTTTACTCTCCTGTTTGTACAACCAAACAACCAAGAATTGAAGCACATGAAGGCAGTGGCAATGGAGATACTGGAACAAGTGAGGATGCTTGAGAAAAGCAGAGCGTGCTGTATTCACACAGGGAGAGCTGTTGGTCAGGCCATACTAAAATGATTATTGTATCAGGTGTTCACAAGTTTACAAAATGTAGGTAAATGTAGATGTTTAACAACCTGTTAAAAAATACACCAGAATGCAGGAAATTGTACTGTATTCAAAATAGTATGGGAAAGGACCCCACCCCCACACCACCCATACAAAGCCATTTTCATTCTGGCATTGCTTGGTTTACAAATTAAGCACCAACAATAAGGATAATTAGTGTTTTTTGTACATTAACAGGGATATACAAATATAAAGTGGTATTAAAATAGGTTCTGGTATGTTCACTGTGTTAATTTGATAGCCATTTGCTAATGACTCTAAACTGAAAGCATTGTTGTGGCTGACATCAGGCAAAGCAAGCAGAGAGTAAAGGGTGTTCATTCATTCAATGACATCAGATCAGGATATCTTTGAGAACTTATAAAAAGATGCAAAGTTTTGTCAGTATATCTAAAGGATCAGTATAAATAGTTAAACACAAGCATTACCACTCATAAATGCAGAGGTGGAATCCCAGATATATATCGTTGAAGAAGCTGACAGCTTAAAATGATGATTCCAAAAGAATAAAACAAGGATGTAAAAAAGTGCTCGAATGTTGGAAAAAAAAAAAAAAGATTAAACAATAAAACGACAGAAAATGCAGTTGATGCACATTTACTTCTTGACTTAAATTTATGAAACTCACTGCAACAGTTTAGTTTACCAACTCTAAACTGGATTCACATTTAACAATGAATAAATAAATAAATAAATAACTAAAATAAAAACGTGCAACCCTTTTTATGTTACTGTGATTAAATAGGAGCTTGACTCAGAGCAAGTGCTTATAATTTCATCTGCACATAGAACCTTCAATTTCCCTCGTGGCACGCCTGGCCCACATTACTATGCTTTATGTAGTATGACACTTTACCAATTAACGGCACTTTAACTCTCATTAACAGTGTGCATTTGTTTAGCATGAAAAAAAAAACATGCACACATATGTACAGCTGCACATTACCCTTAAACACCCAGTAAAACCCCATTATCTGTCAACCACAAAAAAACATCCGAGTCATAAAGTAAAAAAAATAAAACTCTTTCAAGCTTGTTAGCTATTCACCACAGGGCAAAGCACTTTACTGGTGCTTTACTGTTAACCACAGTTGCTAAAGCACTTTACCTACTTCCCACAATTTGTATGTGTGCACATATGTTTGTGTCTCGCTTCAGTGTGTCCCATGCCTCCATGTGCATGTGCATTTTGGACTTTACCGAGCATGTGTGTGTGATCATGTCTTATGGTTTCCTGGCTTTCTGTGTATATACATGTAATATGACACTTTAATGAAAGGAAGAGAGAGACAAAGATGAAAGAGTAAGAAGCACTAGAGAGGTTAGACCACAGAGATGAACAATACTGAGTGAAGTAAGAGGTTTAAAAAAATGCAGACTATGAAATGCATAAATATCAATAATTTTAAACCACAAAGTCAAACTAGACTCATCACAAGATAGTAATTCACTGGAACAAAACAGCAAAAATAATAATAATGATAAATGAGTAGCATCAATTTTGTGTGTCAGGGCCTTCAAAGAAACAAAAAGCGACAACACAAAAAGCTAAAAATACAGAGACAGTAAAGTCTAATAATATTCAAATAAGCAGAAGAAGAAAACAGACAAAGCAAAAGAAGAAGTGAAACATCGAGTTAACAGTGAAGATCAAAGAGAAAAACTGCGACGGGGCGGCAGCAGTACATCTTGATCAACAGATGACTGATCATATCAGGGCTGGCCATCTTTCACCAGCCGCTGCTTGACGACACCACATGACCCCCCTTGTACACACACACACACAAACACACACAAACTTACACAAGCACACTTTGCACACACATTCATTTCCCCCGACGTACCCTGAGGCGGGAGCATCAATAACGAATGGCCTGGCCAGGGGCCTCCGCTCACACACACGCACACACACACTTTTATTCACTCAAATACACACAAGCACAAATACACCCCACATGTGACACATTCACATATTCATGCATGCATTCAAACACGACCACAGACACACACAAGATGGTAAGGTTGGTGGTGAATAACAGGGGAAAACATTGGACACACACACACATGCACGTGCACACACAAGTGCAATATGGCTCTGTGCCCTCAGGCTTGAGGTCGTACCCCCTGCCCAGTACCCCATGTCCTCTGCTGCCCTGCTGCAGTTCCTCTGTGTTTACTGATAGCAACAAAATGACAAAGAAAGGCAAGAAAGTTAGATTTATTTAAGTTCAAACAAATGCACGGTGCATGAAAGAGGAGATCAAAGAAACAAAAATGAAAAAAATAAAAATAAAATAAAACCAGAAAAAACAATTGAGCCAAGGAAGAAAAAAGGTTTCTTGGGATTAGCCATGTCATGATAAATTTTGCTGGACGATTAATTGTCTCAGAAATCATTGCAATAAACGATAATATTGTTTAATATTTGACAATTATTTTCAAATTTAAGAAGAAAAGTTTAATTTGTTTTGTGTAGTATATATATATTTTTACCACTGGATGGCAGTAAAAGACTGTTTGAACAGAAGGATGGATAGTGAGGGAGCGAGCAGCATGTCTCTAAGAAAAATGGGAGGGAGGCCCCTTGACGTGACATGGGCCGTCTCTTTTCGGTTCTCAAAATGGCATACGCTCAGTGTGGTTTGAGCTCGTTAGCATAGCATTTTTCACACAAAGCTTTAAATAACTTTTAAAAAATCAGTAAACAATTTCTTAGCTTTTTATTTATTTTTTTTTTTTCAGAGAAAAACAACTTTTTACATGAAGGCACAAATTTTAACCGTGAATTTTGGCGCTTCGACAAGACGGGAGTTTGTTCACCGAGGTCAGCCTGTTAGCTTAGCTCGTAGCTTAGCTTCTCAGCTTAGCTGCTTTTAGCGAAGAGAGGAGAAAACGATAAAGCTGATAAATGAGGTCGATAATTTTAATTTATCATGCAATTAATTGATTTATCGTTTATTGCGAGAAGCCTGCTTGGTCTGTTTTTGTAAATACTGTACAAAATTTTAAAATCTATGAGGCAAGGCGACAATTAAAAATACAATTAAACCTGCCATTTCTTTGTATACATTTGTTCATGCAAAAGCATTTGTATTTTTTTCATAAAGCAAAATGACCTAAAATTAGCTAAAACTGAGAATTTATTGCAAGCAAACTCTGTCACAGCTGCAGTGAATAGTATTATTATTATTAAATATATGTTATATGTTAATTATATGTTATAAATTATTATTATTATTAAATTGGCAACCTTTTCCTATTAAAAAAGACTGATTTTAAAATTATTTTACACAAAATGACCCGCACATGAAATAAAAGTGAAGCTTCAAAAATATCTGTATCAGTAAATCAATTTAGATTTTATTCAAATTCAAATCCCTGTAATGAATTCCCAGTTCATGCATATCAATAATGAACTGAGGGCGGACTGCAAAAGAGAGGCAAGAGCTGGAAGTGGGATTAAAACCAGAACAAAAGAACTTATTGAAAGAGCATGAGATGAGGTCACGAGGTGGAAAGACGGTGGCGTTGTGTTTCCTGCCTTATGTCTGACAACTCCTAAGTGTAATGGGGGTGTACTTTAACACCTGAGTCCACATACGAACACACATCCACGTGGATCTGTTCCTTTGCTCTCTTTCATCTTTCAGTTGCATCAAAGACTTTGTCTCTTTAATTTAATTCTCTTCCCCCCCCCAATTCATTCTTCTGATATTATTAAACACACACACCTGCTGTTCAATTGTAGGAGGCTACGCGTGGCTTCTGTTCGTCCAACATCAGATTATCGAGCATGCTTCAGGACGCCCAAGATGAGTTCTTCTCAGTGTGCATCCAATCATCTTACTTCTTCTTCTTACATTGATGCACGGCTGAAGTCCACTTCACTCGCGTTGTAGTTACTGACCCTGTGCTTCAGAGCAATATGAATTGTTCAGGGTGCACCCCCTCTCCCAATTGCTGGATATGGGCACCAGCTTCCTGCAACCTAGATATAGTAGGTAAGGAAAACTTATGAATGGATCGTTTTATATTCAAGCCCTTCAATAGTTTTATAGCTGTTGGTAAAATAATACAGTTTGTTTTGGTCTTGCAATAAATTTCACAGAGATTTATTATTTTAATTAAAGTTCAACATACATTAGTTTTTCACCCACTTATTTCTTTAAGAGTCATGGTCACTGGGCAAAAAGTAAAATGTAAATGTACCACCTTTATAATCTCTCCAATTTCAGCAAACACGTTTACACCTTCTCACTTGCTCATTCATATACTCCCTGTGCTTTTATTTCTATAGTTTTACACATTACACTTTTTTTACTCTAAATCTTACAGACGGCTGAGACGAGCTGGTCTGAGAAGCTCGGTCCTCACCTCCTTCTACATGTGTGCAGTGGAGAACATCCTGTGCTCCAGCATCAACGTGTGGCATGGAGGCTGCACAGCTGCAGAAAGAAAAGCTC
>JARVGV010000578.1:23895871-23906561 GCA_031762435.1 Hypsolebias longignatus | reverse complement strand
GCAGCAGCAGCAGCAGCAGCAGCAGCAGCAGCAGCAGCAGCAGCAGCAGCAGCAGCAGCAGCAGCAGCAGCAGCAGCGTCTGCTGATGTTTCCACCTTCTGAACCTCTTTTAGCCTTTGTGCATCAGGATTATTTTGCATTTAGAAATAAGATCAACCGTGTTTCAGGTAGTTTTGTGTTTGACACATTTTAATATGAACCAAATTAGGAAATGTTCACATTATTTTTCTCTAATTTTGGTTTTGAACCTCTACTAAATTGCAATTTAGTATATGAACACCAACTGTTATCAGTATGTAGGCACAGTCAGACAGTGTCAGCAGACAAAAATGGCTTCAATGCTCTGAAACAGACGAACAAGCAAACAAAGCCTCGTGGCTCTTGGTGTTGGAGCTGGCACAAAGCCCAGATGCCTCCAGGTCAGTGGCAGCGCATTCACGTTCCACCAAGAAAAGACAATGAAACTGGTCATTTGTACAGAATCACCTGAGATCAAACTGGTCTGTCTTATTTAACTGGCCTCATTTGTCTCCTTCCCTTGTTCCTGTTGTCCAGTTAAAGATTATAAAACAGGGTTAATTAAACAATCTGCTCTCTTTGCTCCTTTTGAATGTGTTTGCCTGTTTTGGTAACCTGTCTTTTTCAAGCTACACAAATTAAGAAACCCGCACTCCTCATTGTGCATGTGTGTTGGTGAACGACTTCCATCCGACTGACCTGACTGTGCAATCACGTTTGTTTAATGGAGGATAATTAAATAGGCAACAGAAACCAGTCAGCTCTCATCACTATTGATTCATTTACATCAGTCAAACACACACTCGTGCACAAGGCCGACACTAAAGCCTCAGGTCTCTGAGAGGAGATATCTGATGCTTTCATGTCTCCACTGGCTTATTTAACCTAATACATAGCAGATCTGATGTTTTAGCCCCAGTATATGTCAAACTGTACACATAAATCTTGAAAGTAATTTGGTTTCTGAGAAAAAAAAAAAAAAAAAAAGCTACTTCAGCTCTTCAGGTTATTAATGAGAAAGTGCTTGAAATTATAACAAACTATCAATTTACACTACATTTACAGATATTTAATAAAAACAAAAAAGTTAAGTCAAGTCCTGGACGGGTTCAAAAAAAAAAAAAAAAAAAAGTTTTTTTTATTTATTTTTTTTTTTAAATTTATTTATTTTTTTACCAGTCCAGAGGACCTGACTTAACTTTTTAAAATATTACTTGGATTATTGAGCATGCATCAAGATAATAATAATGATAATAATAATAATATAATAATTTAAAAAAGTTTAGAGCTGTATATTTATCATGCAAAGAAATATTTACTTAAAAAAACCCAGAAAACTTGGACAATAGGTTGTTTTTGGACATTCTTAAAATGTTACAGAGCTAAAACCCTAATAAATCCGTAACATTTGAACAAATGCCCCAATGTAATGAAATATATCATATATTTTACAGCAAGACAATTTATGTTGCCTTTACATTCAGGTCTGTTGTTTTTTGTGTTTTCATCTGGAATCCCCATTCATTGTGAGTGGCAACTGTAGAATTGCTAATAAATGTCACCTTTTTAAGTGATGTTTTAGAAATGTAGAGTTCTTGGTTAGTGAACACTTTTAATTTAATTGTAAGAGTTTAGAAGAAGTAGACATTGTTGTTACATAGGTTAGAAGAAAAAGTTTTGTTAAAAAAAAAATTGAAATATCTGATTGACTGATGCTTACCTGGCACAATGGAAATAACTGTCCAGTTCGACACCAGTCTAAATATCTGTTAGTCCAATTTTATTTTTCTATTATTTATATGAGCCTTTTCAACAAATTTGATTTAAAAGTGCAAATAACAGTATTATTATTATTATTATTATTATTATTATTATTATTATTATTATTATTATTATTATTATTATTATTATTATTATTAATGTTTATATGGGCAAGTGTGGATGTAACAAATTACAAATACTCACATTACAGTATATTTTTGGGTACTTTTACTTTTATGAATATTTCTTTCAAGTGTGTAATTTTACTCATACTTAAGTACAATTCAGACCATGTAATCTACTTCACTACTTTTAAAATTAGAAGTCGCTTCGAATATGGACACAATTTAAATCAACATTCAAACCGTTCATCTGCATCTTTGTAGCCAATAAGGATCTCAGATCGCAAACACGCCAACTACCTATGACATAACAAAGGACAACTCCATAGAGTAGAGAGTCATTTATGAACTGAAGATTTGGAGAAAAAGCCAAAATGGCGACAGAGGACAACGTTAACAGTGAAAATGATGAGGTAAAGGCTGAAGACAAGTGCCCGTGGACGTACCTGGAGGAATGTTTCATGTACAGGGGGTGACAAGGAGACAGCGTCCAGATGCAAACTGTGTTTGATCTCTATCGATGATAGCAGCTTACAACACTTCAGCATCTAATCTAAAAAAACATATTGCGGTATACGAGGTTTTACAAATACCTGCATGATATGTGGGTTATTAGTTTGGCTAAGTATGAAAATATCTCAGATATTGTCACTGACACCAGTTTGCCTGGTACTAAAATAAGACGGAGCTTCTGAGCATCTGAGAAATGAGCTTTGAATGTGGCGATTATACAGTAAATCAAACTGAATGACTTCTATTGACAATGCAATAAAACATCAGGTGGTTAAAAAGTAATTAATACTCTGAGTAGTTTTTGAGAAGAGTACTTTGTTCTTTTACTGAAGTAGTTTTTATAACACCACTTTACTTGCAATTGAGTACAATTTAAGCAGTGTAACAGTACTTGTACTTGAGTACACATTTTCAGTACTTTTTCCACCTCTGTACATGGATCTGTTTAATTTCATGTCCACCCCTGCATCTGGAGCAGGTCTTTCTGGAGGAAGAGACACTTTATCTTAATGGCACTTCCCTGGTAAAATGAAAGATAAATTAATAACAGCTTCCGGAACTGTGTTTCCAATAATTAAATAAACAAATATCAAAGGACAGACAAATTAATTTACACCTACCATCTTTAAATTTTGCATGGGGTGTCTGTTTCACTAATAAAATAAAAACACCGTTTGTGTGTGCTAGTTCAAAGTTCGTCATTTAATTTGACATGAATGTCATAAGCCACAGCATTAATCTTTGTTCCGGGGTCGTATTTGTTCCCTAAATGTGTGTTCCTTTGTTCTCCATCATGTGTTTGGTTTGTTCGTATCTGTGTGACAATGATTAGCTCTGATGGATGATAGTGACCCAATAATTGTGACAAGGACGCAACACTAACAGTGAAGCGGAGACAATGGCAGTGCCGCTGCCTGGACACTGCATTATTCAGGCATGACGGCTGATGAAAATAAATAAATAGAAAGAGTGAAAATGTGAACAAGACGGGACATAAAGGAAGCATGAACAAAGGAACTGAACGAGGGAATGAGAGTGAATGTTCGTATAGTGATTCATAAAGGAGGTAGCACAGCCAGATTTATAGCCAAGAGCTACTTCTTCATGTGGATGGCAGATAGACTGAAGATAAGCTAACAACACAAGGGTGAGATGGATGAGTCTGCAAAGGTTTGTCTAAATTAGGTTTGGTAGGCCTTACCAAAATCAAATAAATGTGCCATAGCTTGTGGGAAAACATAAAAATAGTACATATTATAAAGCAAAACTTGTGAAGTTGGATGAGCTTCTGTAATTTGTAAAGTACTTAATGAAGGGGTTAAAAAATCCTTACTTAATTTAATGCATATACAATTTTGACAAATTGAAACAATTAATATTTGTAAACTATAGGATTAAACAGTGTAGCAAACATTGTAAAAATATTCGGATGCTCATGTTAAAATGTATGCAGATGATGCTAGCATATGTAAAAACCAAATGCTAATTATATTTAAACCCAAACAACACCACCTTCTTGTTATTAGGAATTGAAGGCAGGACAAAGTTTACAGAAACTGCCTTTTTTGTGTTTCTGTTTTTAAGTCCTGCCTTTGGCCCTGCACACATTTACAGTGCTACTTCTCTCAGTTCAGGTAGAGTCAGGTCTTCTGGATGGGTTCTTCTTTGTGGAAATGTTTCTTATTTGATCCAGAAGACTTCTTCAGTCTGGATAAAAGACAAAATGTTTCAACAAACAAGAGCCCATGCAGAGGACCTGACTTAACCTTGTTAGATTAATCTAACTGGATTGTTGAGCATGCTTCAGGACAATACAATAACTAATCACAACTAAACTAATTAGTAAAATTAATGCAAGGTAAGAAATACATAAAAGAACAAGTGTCAACACTTGGAAACAATAGCTGAGGTGTATTTTTGTTTTTGAAGAATGGGCAATATCACAATTTTTGCTTAAATTAATGAAACAAGTTTAGTTTGAATATCTGGGTGTTGTTTTGTACTCCCCAGTCTACATTTATGGCTTTTATTTTGAAAATATCATCCAGTATTAAAATTAATCTTAACAGCTTTGTCTTAAAATATCATATTTACTCACAAAGCGTGTCAAGTTGTATTTATATGCTACACAAATCACAACATTCATTTCCCTATTGGGCAATTGTTTGGGACCAAGCAATCAGTCTTAATCTTGTGGTATGACAAGCTTTAGAAGTAGAAACAAAATCTGTCAGAGTCCCTACAAATCTGTCAAAACCCACTGAGCACTAAAGGGTAGCATCTCTCTGGAGACTGTTGCAGACTCAATGGTAACTCAGATTTGTGGGAAAAAAATGTACACAATTTCAATTGCTGTGTCAAATTCTGGATGTTCTGTGATCATCAATTACCATATTTTTCACCCTATAAGTCACATTTTTGCACAATTTGCATGCCCTGTGACTTATAGGCCGAAACAATGTATTTATTGTTCCCCCACCCCTCCCCCATATTTATAAACCAATTTTTGGCTGAGATATGACCATTTTCATTCATTCTGACCAAAAATATTGAACACTACCATTTTCAGTCGCTAGACAGCACCAGAGTAGTATGGCATGCCGTTGTATCATGTAATATGTAAAAGCAACGTAATTATGGATTTTTCCACTTTATTAGACATATTTGGACTAATGCGACTTATGGGGCGGAGCAACATTTATGGTGGAAAATACATTAACAAGTAAATCATGTAGCTGCATTTGTGAAAATCATGTTATAATTTTTTGTTGCCCACTTTCACTCATGCCGTACCCGCCTTGACTCACTTTGTCCCTGACATACCTCTGCAACACATGCAAGGAAAATGAGAACACGTTTAAAATACTAAAGACTTCTTGAAAACTATGTAAACAGGTTAAGTCAGGTCCTCTGGACAAATTATTCTTTGCTCAACAAATAAGAATCTGTCCAGATGTCCTGAATTAACCTTGTTAGATTAAAGATTATGAACCATGCATCAGGACATCTTGAAATCTACCTCGTAAATACCATTTGCTAACTAGTTTCCAGCAGTTTCAACCCAGTGAAATACAATTTAATGGTGCATACTAGGTGCTTTTCTCACTCTAATTCTCACAATGATGTCAAACTTTTTATCCATACATTATCCATCCAGCTATCCTGCAGAGGTTCAAGTTGAAGCTATTTCATCTGAGATTTAGTGAGAGGTGGAAAACCTGGACAGATTGCCAGTGCATCAGGGTTTAAACACACACACAAAAACAAAGTCGTGCACACGTTTCAGCCAATCAACAAAGACATTTATACAAAAAAAAAAAAATAATCAGCCAACCTGCTGGTGAAAATGCAAAACATTTGGTGAGATGGTCATGATTTACCACAAGACCTGTAGAGAAATCAAGTAAGGAAAAAAATACAAAAACAAATACATAATTGTCCTCCAGCTTCTGTTGCCATAGCTGCAACTGGAAAAGATCATGGGGACACCTAAAGCCTCTCTTAGACAGTTTACAGATGTAATCACTGCTGTGCCTTATCAAGAAAAAAGACAAACAGGACCCAGAGGACTGACTTATTGATCCTGATGCTTTATCTCTTCACTCCATCTCAGCTCCCTTCAGAAAAGCATAAAATATCAAATGTAAAATGTTAGGGGGGGAAAAAAAAATCACATGCTTCTGTTTCTGTTAACATATTCAAATAAATGAGACAATACTGAACAAAGTTTATTATGAAGCAATCTGATTTGATGATTGTTGCTAAATTTTCTTGTAAGACAGATGCAAGCTGTATCTTTCAGTCCCTGGCATCTGGCAGTTTGGGAATGCCGTTCCTGTGTTTGATGCTATCACGGTTTGTTTTGAGTTGTGTTCCATGTTAAAATTTGCTCTGTTTTGCCTTTGGTGTCAGTGAACTAATAAAATATGCATAGTTTGGACTTTTCACCTTGCCGATTTTTATTCCTTGTTTAAATCAAAGGAAAATGGAGTCTTTTATGGTTGGAGCTCATCCATGTTTGATGTGCAGCCAGGAGGGAGACCTAGATAATAGAAGCTATCAGAGACACACCATGCTCAGTGTGTGTGTGTGTGTGTGTGTTTAGGTGTGTAAGCACAATGGTCTGTCCTCTTTTGGATTCTGTTTCATTTGGAGGCATTAATGGACTTGAATGTATTACGACAGGCACTTTCAGACAGTCTGACACAAAGCTAAATGGGTTTGCATACATATGCTGTTACATGCACAAATATATATGTATTTTCCATTATTGAATTTAAATTTTCACAGCAGTGAAATGCAATAAAAATTGACAGGATCAGTCATTGCACCAAATGAGGTCAGGCAGTGGTGGAATTTATTTATTTCCTTCCATTTCATACGCTTGATAAAAAAAAAAAAAAAGTGAAAACTGTTTTAATACTTGCCCTATTTTAGTGTCTACATGATTTATTGGTAATTCATTCACACAAAGTCCTCAGTTCAGAGTAATTAGGCCAAAACAAGCAAAAATTAAATAAATAAACTAAAATAAACACTTTATGGGGTATTTTATGTGATCAGAAGAAGCCTGGTGCGATCAAAGTACAGCAGTGATCATCATCAGCTTCTTCTACTTCCATCTTCAGGTGTCACCACAGAGAGTTGTCATTCATCTCACTCTGTCCTCTTCATCCTCTGTCCTCACTCCAACTACCTTCATGTCCTCTCTAACTGCATCCATACATCTCCTCTTTGGTTTTCCTCTTTGTCTTTTTCCTGGCACCTGCATTTCTAACATCCTTCTACCAATATACCCATTGTCCCTCCTCTGGACATGTCCAAACCATCTCAGTCTGGCCTCTCTAACTTTTTCTCCCAGTTGTTCAACATGTGCTGTACCTCTCATAATCTTGTTCCTAATCGTATCCATTCTTGTCACTCCTAAGGAGAACCTCAACTTCTTCATTGGTGCCACTTCCAGTTCTTTCTCCTGTCTTTTTGTCATTGCCACTGTGAGTGTTTACATGCAGCGGGCTTTTATTCTGAATAGAAGTACTGACATGTGCAGAGTGGTAAACTCTCCTTGAAAAATACTGAAGAAGAAGTTCTACTTCTGGGATGAACGTAAACAAACCTGAGCACCCAGAATGGACCTGCGACAGGTTTTAACAATGGGGGAGATGTTACTGCACTCCCTGATTGAGCTACAGGTAACACAAATCATTTTGAGCTCTTTTCTAGTAGAGACGTTGTGTCGCTCATCGACCAGTTTTGCTTCCCTGACATATTAGCATCTATGGAAATACGTGAGGTAGACATAGGTCGCGCAGTCAGGTCAGTGTTTCACATTCGAAAAAAAAAAAATAAAACAACATATAAAGTGTTTACAGTACATGCACACTATACGGATTATGAATCAGCACAAACCGCCCGTCTCCTTCTGATTAGAAATTCTTTCGGATTGAGCTGAATCAACAAAGAATCATCCAAATGGGGCATTTCAATGACACATTTTTACTTTGTATTCCATATGACTGTTTAATCCAATTACTTATGTCCATGTAAACATAGCTACTGACAACACTTAATATCAGGCCTTCTATGTCTACCTTCAGACACATCACCCTATCTGAACCTTTTTTCACCTCTACTACATTATTTGCTGAATCCTCCTTCAGGACCACCTATACTCCATTTCTCTTTCTACCCACACCATGGTAAAACAGTCTAAACCCTGTCCCACTTCTTCAAGTCTTAGTGCCCTTCCATTTGATCTCTTGGACACATTAAACATCTACCTTCCTTCTCTGCATCATGCCAGCCAGCTCTCTACCTTTGCCTGTCATTTTCCTCACATTTAGAGTTGCAACCCTCAGTCCTACATTCTTGACTTTCTCTGTCTTCTGACACATTTCCTTCATGGTCTTTGAGTAAGTAGTATAATTTCTTCTGGCATCCTTTTTGTCAATAGCATCAATGGCGGTCGTTGTTATCCTGGGCCTCAACCCATTCCGCATGGTGTTGATTCGAAGAAGTTGCATATTAGTTTTAACAAAAATGTTTTACATTGGATACCATTCTTGATACAACCCTTTAGCAGGCTTGGAACCGGCAGAAGTGATACACTGGCTTGTGCATCCTAGTGGCTGGTTTAGTAATTCATCACCAGCTGTGGTTGATAATTGTCTTTGGAGGTTAACCTAGGACTTGTATTCATGGTTTCTATTTTTCCATGGCTCTTAGCAGCTTGCTGCCTGGAGAAAATCAATAGTCATTTAATAAACACAACTTAATAATGAAATATTATACTCTTTCGTGAGCTCTGGTAGAATGAAGGTCAGACTGAGGAACTTATCTGAGATTTATAATCATATGTGACCTAATTATTTTGCACTTGCAAGATTGTAATTTTTTTGTATAGTTAATGCCCACAGTACAGCCTTATTTTTTTAATTTAAGTTAACGATATTGGTTTATGATATCAAAGGAATAATTCAATTTCTTTAATTGAAGTTATATTATACTGTATAATCAGCAATCAGTGAACCTCCTTGCAGTACACAGTAGTTAAAATGACCTCAATCTAAAGAATAAAATAAGTTCACACATAAGAGTCGCGCTCTCAGCTGAGTCAAGTCAAAAAAAAAAATAATAATAATAATAATGGCTCATACAGACTATTAACAATAATTGTACAAGAAAGACTTACGGTACTTACATAGAAATCTAGGGTTATTTACATGAAGACTGCTGGTGCATGGTTTGTTACACTAATGTTCATCAAGAAGCATGCTTTAAAAAACACAGGAACCTGGTCACGACAAATTTTTGATGCAAAAATGTAACATTTAGATGCAATTTCAAAAAGCAACAGTCCAAGGAAATACTATTTTATTAACTGGTTTAACTTAAGACAACATTATAAGACTTCATGTATAAGATAAAACTTTATCGTCTACCACAGTTGAGGGAGAAATTCTCCTTAGACATGCATCAAATAATAATTTGATGTGAAAGTGGAGCAATATAGATTTTTTTAAATTTTTTTTTAGTGTATACATTGTCTGGTATGAACTCTGTAAAGTTTGAAGAGTTTTACGGGAAAGAATTCTCTTCTGAAACAGGTCCCAGTCTGGATAGCACTTATCTTGAATCTTCAATAAAAACAACAATAAACTGAACTATCATTTTTAAATTGAAAGAAGCATTTGAATCGTGGACTGTTTATTTATTTATTTATTTATTTATTTATTTATTTATTTTAAAAAAAGGAGGACTTACTATACTTGGTGCAACATTGTTAAAGAAAAGACACATAATAATGTTTGGCTGTTTCCTTGTTCACATCACTAGTTTAATTTTGAGCCAAATTGTGATGATTTTCACTTAACCAGTTGGTTTTATTGGTTAAACTTTCTAAAACAGAAATGGCTAAATTAAAAACGGAAAATGAGAAAGCATTTGTTTCCCCACGTTAAATTTTCAATGACATTACATCAGTGAAGACACATTTATATTTTTCCCTCTCACATAATTGCTCTCTTTCTGCATTGTCACAGAGGTTAACATGCTTATGCATTACTCTGTAGACAGGAAAAAAACATGTAAACTGGGAACCATTTATTTGGATATACATGTTGCATCACATACAAATTGTGCCAATTAGCAAAATTGCAACGACGTACAGAAAAATGGAATAAGACAAACGACCACAACCTGAAATATTCATTCATGCATGCCTTTTTATTGGAATGCAATATTCACATGATGGATTACAGTTGTTAGTGTGTCTATGCTAAACACAAATATCATTAAGAAATTAGTTTAGAGTTTTTTTTTTATTACATATGTTTTTATAGCCACTTTCTCCAGTTTATCCACATACAAAAGCTATTTTTATGTAAACATGAAATACAATTTTTATACTAATGAAATGGAAATATTATGCACAAAGTAAAATATTGAATTAAATTGTAAGCCTTTATTTTGTTCAAACTACTTTATAGATATCTTAAATACTTATAAGTGTACAGTATGTTTAGCGTATTTTCCGTCGTACATGTCACACCGCCTTATAGGACGCATCAGTCCAAACATGTCTAACAAATTGGGAAAAAACATAAATAAGTCG
The DNA here is from genome assembly GCA_031762435.1 of Hypsolebias longignatus. Classification (NCBI taxonomy): domain Eukaryota; kingdom Metazoa; phylum Chordata; class Actinopteri; order Cyprinodontiformes; family Rivulidae; genus Hypsolebias; species Hypsolebias longignatus. The sequence goes on along the minus strand of JARVGV010000578.1, from coordinate 23,896,034 downwards.
CTCTGCCTTATATGTCACATCTATTATGCATTATCGCTGACAACTCAGAAATGTGGGCCTGTGTTGTGCCAAACATCGATTGGTTGTGTTGTAAAATAAAATCTGTTTGCGTCCAGTGAGTGCTTCATTTTTAACAAAGAGTTTGTCCAAGCTGAGGCAAACA